>PVLC010013851.1:0-40627 GCA_004027655.1 Graphiurus murinus
CACGCCCAGCTCTTATTTTTCTAAATTATATATTGGTATGCTATACTAATGCATTGCATATATATTCTAAAACATAAAATAGAAATTCTAAAAAGGACAAGAAAATTTCCAAATATAAAATTGAATACAATCCTCTCTCAATTAACATTAGAATCGCTTTCTGAAAAGTTAGATGTTCCATATAAAAATACTAATCATGAGCATATTCTCCTTATTTAACTGAAAATAATTATAGGTATTAACTTAAAAATCCTAACCAATTACCTAAATATAACCAAAACACAGTAAGCCAACTACATATGAAGTCTTATGTCAAGATGTAAAATTGTAAAAATATCACCTCCTGATCCCTGAAAAATCTCCCTTGTTGATACCTCATAGCTTTTTAAAACCATCTGAACATGATTTTTTTAAAATTACTAATTACATTTAAATATATCTGAAGGTTTTTTCCACTATTTGATTAACTGTATACTGAATTTGGGGAATGAAAATATGTTTTTCTATTAAATATTGCCCCAGACAAATTTTATTAATACATGTACATGGTCTATGAAGAAAATGTCGAGCATATCACAGAGAATGTGAAAGAAAGAGAGAGAGAAAGAGACATGTATGTAAAATATAAAAATTCAAGGGAATAGAAGATAATCCAAGAAATAATATATGAAAAATACTTTATTACTTTAATATTAAAATAACATAAAATCACTCAACAGACATAAGACTATTTAAATTTTTTTCTTTCTTACTTTTTTTTGTGTGTGTGTGTGGTATTGGAAATTGAACCCAAATTCTACCTTTGAGCTACACCCCCAGCTGTATTTCATTTTTATTTTGAAACAAGGTCTCTCCAGGTTGATGAGTTTCACTACTTGCTGAGGCTGTCCTCAAACCTATGATCTTCCTGCCTCAGCTCCCAACGACTAGGTTTACAGGTGTGCATTGGCTTCTTTTTTACTTTCGATCTTTTTTTTTTTTTTTCATGGTAAGGATTGAACCCAGGGCCTGTGTTTGCTAAGTGCATACTCTATCACTGAACTAAAGGTTGGTGGAAATTTTACACACAATTACAAAAATAAATCAGTAAAATTCCCCAGCCCTGCTTTTTGTTGTTGTTGTTATTTGTTTGTTTGTTTTAAATAGGAAATGTAGGGAGTTTTTCTTTCTTTAAATTGTAAATGTTCCAGGACAAAAGCCTAAGTATGTCTATGATTCACATTAAAATGTCAAAGGAGACATAAGGAAAGAAAGCAGTATTCTACTTTTCCCATTGATTCTGTGTCTGCTCTTAACCCTGGTGTTCCTGAGAACTCTTCTGACTAGTTTCTAGGACAGCCACTTCCTGTGTAGTAGGATGGGTAAGAGCTGCTGAGGACAAACCCAACAACCTGTGCAGGAATTTCATCTGCTGTGAGGAAATAAGGATTTATCGGTGCAGGTCAAAGCCTGAGGCATTTCATGGTAGATATATTTAATCAGAAATGTTCTCACTAATGTTCCACATGCCCATTTAACTCTATGCATGACCACCTCACCATCTCAGTCTCAAACCACTATTATTCAGGAAGGATGATTTAGGTATCTGTATTGGGGAAAAAATCATATAGGGTCTGAAGGGAGTGTTCTACAAAATACCAGAGGTCATGAGTTGACAGCTCCAGGAGCAGGATTGGATGGAAGAAAGTCAGGGACGCCGTGTTGGGAGGCCTGGAGCAGTGCATTCTATTTCAAAGGAGCTCCAGGCTGGCAATACTAGCCCTGGGTCTCACCCAGGAATGATAAGAGTCACTGCAGAGGTCAGATCACTTTGAGGACAGCCCTGGAGGACTACTTTGGGCTGAGGCTCCTCAGAGATGTTCATGGTCATCATAGATCCTGTGGAGCTCCAAGTCAACCCAGCTTGAAAATCGAGCCTTGCCTCCACAGGGTCACAAACTATTGAGCCTCAGGGTGTGACCAAAAAAAAAAAAAAAAAAAAAAAGAAAGAAAGAAAGAAAGAAAAAAGGGCAGTGTCTACTTATGGTTAAATACCAGGGCATCTGTTGAATATTAGTTCAGAACTGTGCCATCTTAGAGATCTTTAGTTGTGTTCTTGCAATCTCCCAGGAAATAAAATGCTTAAGGTACAAGAATATTCCTCCACATTTGTCTTTTAATACAGTTAAATAAATTGTTAAAAGCCTTTTATTTTACTACCTATGGACTAATTATTGGACTATTTTCATTGGTGCTCTACTCATGAGTACATGAATATAAATTGCAATAAATCAGTAAATAGTATCAGCTTTCCACATTAAAAACTATCCTAAATTATGTCACCTGGATTTGCTATTCTCTAAGGCATTGTCTTATAATGATGCATTTTTATTACCCTAAGCATATCTGACTAGATGTTAAAATGAGAATTTTTAATATTTTTAATGAACAAAATCACATTTGGAAATAGCTTTTGGTTTTAAACCAACAGGTCTTACCAAAATATTATTCTAACTCATAGCCCAATTACTCTATAATTAATAAATTTGAAACTACACAGAGAATATTGGCACTAATTAGAATACTTTCTGAGTATATAAAGATAAAAATGCAGGAAGGATATGAGATAGATTGAACTGAAAAAATTGTTATTCTAAACACTATTTAATTAAAAGAAATTTATAGCAGATTAGCTTTGCCATTACTTTCAGTAATTTCAAAAACACAACAAAACTACATTATTTCTTGGTGCTTTCTATTATCTTATCTTCATATGTATTAATTTGTTAATTGCACTTTACATAAATCAGTGGAAAACAGCTTAATTTACCTAAGCATGGTAGAATTTCTAAGCCTACCAAAAATCACTCCCTAGATTTACTTAATTTCTCTGTGGTCAGAAAAGTAATGTCACTAATAAACTAATACAGTGAATATAGTCTTTATTTAACTATACAGTATCCAAATGAAAAGAAGTTTAAGATACTCAGGCTTTGAATACAGTCAAAACAAAAATTGGTATTTATATTTGAGAAAGATATCTAAAGTATATAATTTTCTCATATCATAATTAAGATATGCCAATGCCATTCATATTTGCTTATTAACTATCACATGTACATTCTAATCACAAGATAATTTTAGATCACCTAAAAATAATATATTCATTTATCTGTATGAGAAAATGATTACTGGGAATGATTTCTCATCTGAGATAAAAGTCTAACTTGATTTTAAAATCTGAGGGTGTTCTAGCAAGTTGAATGTTGTTTGCCATCCCCAGAATGCATGTCCACTGAGAACCTAAAAATTACCTTATTTGGAAACAGAGTCTTTGCAGATGTAATTAATTAAGTTGTGATGACATCAAGCTGGCTGAGAGTAGGCCCTACATCTAATGACTGGTGTCCTTATTATTGAATAAAAAATGAAGATTGAGTGTCCAACCTTTCTAATAAAACATAAGCTTCTTGAGAACAGATAAAAATCTTACTGATCTTTGATATGGTTTTGGTTCATTATTCATTTTTTTCTTAGTTTTGTTTTGAGTTTTTGTTCTGCTTTTCTTTGGACCACATAGCAGTTGTCTCTTTTTCCCAATAAAGCACCCCCCTTTTTTTGGTTATTGGGGATTGAGCCCAGAGGCATCTACCTTTGAGCTACACCCCCAAATCTTTTTATTTTTTGTTTTGAAACAAGGCCTCACTAGGTTGCTGAGAGACTCACTATATTGCTGAGGCTGTCCTTGAACCTGTGATACCGCTGCCTCAGCCTCCCAAGTACTGGTATTACAGGTGTGCACCACCATGCCCAGCCTTTATTTCCTTTTGAGAAATTACCACTATCCCAAAAGGTGAAATCTTAGAAGAGATGTCAGTAAAGGTTTTCGTATCTCCTGTATTCAAGGAGTGGGCAAGAGATCTAGGCTAAGCTAGTCTAACTGGAAGGGATTTAGGATACTCTACTTTCAAATATGGCACCTTTGGATTTGAGAAAACAACAGAAGCAAGAAGATCTGGCTCACTTCTCCCTCCCTTTTATTCCCTGAAACAAGTTACGAGACTTTCCCTATACTTGGAAGAAAGGAACATCCTTATCTCTGAAGATGCAGAGAAGAATTTGAAAAAATAAGCCTCACTAAATTCCCCCTCAGTATATTGATATTAGTTCATATCCTCCATGTCCATTCCGACTTCTCCATGTTTATCCAATTCTTCATCAAACCTAGCACAGAAAAAAAAAACACGCATTCTCCTGTTTCTTTTCATCTCCAATGTTTCCGATGGCACATAAAACTTTTATAAAATTAATTTGTATAATTTTCTCTTTTTAATCTGCTTTTTGTTTTAGGGACCTCAGTCATGAACCTAACATAGAAAAGAAAGATATTTCTTTTCCCCCACAAATTTTGTAACCAAAAACTGAATCTTTAGCGGCGAAGTGTAAGTACAGTAAAAGGGAAATCCATACAAATGTTGACACCCCAAGCTTTTTCTAACTGAGCACCCAGAGACTTCATAACTTCTTCCTCTTCCAAAGTGCATTATTTAACTGACATTGCACTATTCTGTAAGCTACCCAAGAGCCTTTAAATAAATTCATATTTCTGCCGCTTGTACCCAAAGAATTCTAATTAATATCTTTCTAAAGCTTAACTAATTGCTCTGCACAAAATAGCTACTCAGAGTATCTGTTATTTTTCACAGAATTCATGTTGACTCATGGAAATGAAAAGGATTTTGAGGAGCTCACAGAATCTTTGGTATGGCTGGGGAAACACACCCAAGTCATTGATCTAGATCTGGCCTACTACCCAAGTTGTTGACCTAGATCTAGCAGAGCCTTCAAAGGTGGCCCAGCTAGGTCAGTCATCCCTCAGCTGACCTGGACGTGTGTATTGAAGAATTGTCCTATAGCCATAACTAACTGATACAGATAAGGAAAGACAAAAAGGTGGCCAAGGCTGGCAGTTGTTTAGTGTCCGAAAAATTTGCTATGAAGGTTGACTTAAAAAGGAAAATACGCAAAGTAAGCAGCTGCTCATATGTTTCCTCATAAGCAATTTATAGCTTCTAATTTAAAAACTGACAGCCAGCTGGGCCTTGTGGTGTACACCTATAATTCTAGCTACTTGGGAGGCTGAGACAGGAGGATCACAGATTTGAGGTCAGTGCATGATAACTTATAGAGACCCTGTTTCAAAATACAAAAATAAAAAGGGCTGGGGGCTGGGAGTGTGGGTCTGTGGTAGAATGTGCCTGGGTTCAATCCCCAGTAACACACACACACACACACACACACACACACACACACACACACACACACACACTATAGCCAATTCTGGAAACCAATGATGTACCTCTCTTTTACAAATATAGGAAGAACGTTCTATAGGCACATCTTCAAAATATGACTCATTATCTTCCCCTTTGTCTTCTATTCTGACCCCTGGAAAGTTATGGTTTGGCCTGGCCATCATTCTGTGTTTAATCATATTACAAAGCAGAGACACATGGGCATATCATTAAAAATCAGGATAAGAGTAATCCAGTTCTACTTTATTGTTCAATAAAATACAGTAACTTAATCCTAGGATTCTTAAGCTAATGTTATAACTCACTGAGCTGTGACGGATTATGTCATCTGAAAATGTGCAAGGACAGGTTTTCTCCAACACAACTTTATCAAGTGGTATTAGAATAGGGCCTAATTAGGAAGACTTTGAGGTTTTAAGTCTAGTCATTAGCACCAGTCTCTATATTGTTTGTGGGACATGCTTTTCTTCTGCCCACTGGAGCATGTCCAAGTATCAAAGATGGCAAGTCATGACCTTTAGGTTAAATTTTTTTCTCTATCATCTTTTAACCTCACTTGGAATTAGAAAATAACCATTTATGGGTTTCAAAGTCACTCGTAACTGCTCATCAATGTTAAAATGCTGATAGCTGATTGTGACACCACCATTACAGAAAGGATATCTTTCTATCTTGTCTTTGATCTTTTGAGATTTAATTAAGCTCAGGTACAAAGTGTGATAGTGTCTGTAGAAAACCTCTTAATTAATTAGCAATCAATATTTCTTGGAGAACTTTATCAGACACCATTGGAGATATAGAAAATGAATAGTTAGGGGTCTTATGCCAAAGAAGTTTATAATTTGGGGAGAGGGGAGCCAGATCAGAGCATAAGGAAAGTTAAATTGCTCCTAAGGCAACAATTTGTGAATTGTCAAGAGTTCAATTTAGGATTAGGAGCCCAGTTAATGACATAGATCATTAGCTCTGAGGATTCCTCGAGAATTTGAGGTACCTGAGAAGACCTCCCAGAAAGCAAAGACCTAGTACTGAACTTTGAAGGCTGGGTAGGATTTAACTAGGTATAGAATGGGTAAAACATAAGGCAGGCAGTTGAGAAATGGCTTATGTTTTCTTTACTCCATAAAAACTAGAAGAGCTTTAGGAAAATGATTTAGATTAAGACATACTGCATAGCTAATTTAATAAAATCTACACTTAGCATTTCAACTGTTTTTTATTCTATTTTCAAAATACTACCTATATTAGGCTCCAGGGGTTTCCATAACACAATACTGGGGACTATATGACTTAATCAGCAGAAATATATTTTCTGCTGGTTTCGGAGGCTGCAAGTCCAAGTGTAAAGAGCCAGTAAAGGAGAATACCTTTAAGCTTTTCTCTGTGGCTCAAAGATGAGACATCTTGATGCCTCTTTTTTTTTTTTTTTTTGCGGTATCGGGGATTGAACTCAGGGGCGTTCTACCTCTGAGCTATACCCCCAGCCCTATTTTTTATTCTTTATTTTGAAACTGGGTCTCACTAAGTTGCAGAGTGCCTCACTAGGTAGCTGAACCTGGCAGTGAACCTGGATCCTCCGGTCTCAGCCGCCCGAATGCTGGGATTACAAGCGTGTACCACCATGCCTGGCATCTTGATGCCTCTTAATGTGATCCTACTCTGTGCCCGAGAATGCCTGGAGTCTCTCTGTGTGTCCAAATGTCCTCTTCATAAAAATACCAATTAGATTGGGTTAGGGCCCATCTTAATGACCTCATTTTAACTTAGTTACTTCTATAAAGGCTCTATCTCCAAGAATGGTCACATTCTAAGATACTGGGGAAAAGGACTTTAATATATAAATTTTTAAGGGACACAGATCAGCCCATAATGCTATCTTAGCATCAACTTCCCATCACATATTGACATTTGAGGGAAAAATTATCATTTTCTCCCATTACTATAGAATAGAAGAAATAAAATAGGCAGAAAGGAGATATAAAGAGAGAACAAGGAAAATGTAACTTTAGTGGATACCTGTGAGAAGGCCTGTTATACCCAAAAGTTCACTTAAGCCAAAGATCCTGTTGATCTTGGCTTGAGGAATCAACCCTTCTCCCTTGACATCATGAATTTAGACCACCAACACTTCTCACCCTCTCATCCCCCTCTCCGCAAGTCCCCATCTCTCCATTACCATCTGCCACAAAGTCCTACACTTTCTCATAATTCCTTCCATTCTCTTGTGTCCCAGTCACCACAGATTTTCCCCACCACCGGTGCCATTATCAGAAAGTTATACTACCTGTTTATCATATAAAATCTTCTACTTACTACTAGATCATTTTTGTACCCTGGAATCTCCTGTATATCTTTCAAGCTTCTAGATAACTGATTCCACCCATAGACATTTGTTTAAATTTGTATGAGGCAGAGTGTTAAAAATGCCCCAGGTGATTCTATGTGTAGCAAAGTTTGTGATCCACTGACCGAGGAGAAAGGAAAAACTAGTTTGCCTTCTGAGGACAGTGATTTGGGGTACAAAGGTGGTGATTTTACAATTATAGTTCTCGTCCTGACAGAGCATACTTTGTAATCATAAAGAATTATGCTGTTCAAGCCAGGCCTGGTGGCACACACTGTAATCCTAGTACTTAGGAGGCTGAGACAAGAGGATGGCAGGTTTGAGGCCAGTCTCAACAATTTAGAGATATCCTCAGCAACTTAGCGAGATTCTGTTTCAAAAATAGAAAGTGGTTGGGGGTGTAGCTCAGAAGTAGAATGCCCCTGGGTTCAATCCCTAGTACTAAAAAAAAAAAGGAAAACACACACACACACACACACACACACACACACACACACACACACACACCTATCCTGTTCAAATAGTGTTGAACCAAAGGAGATTATCATCCAGAACACTTGGCATTCCAAAGGCACCAAATAATGCTGCTATTCCAAAGGAATTAGCTACCTAAGTTTTGCACCATTTTATAAAGAAGTAAATAAAAAAATTGGAAATATTAATCTGCCTATACCTCTCCCTCTCTCCCTTAGCCTTAACTGGTCATAAGATTTCTCTAGTCTCCTGAAGAATGAAGATTACCAGAGCAGGAATATGAAACACTTGACTTTCTTTTTGTCTCTTAAACTATGCTCTTGCAAATCAAAAGGGAAGGCCTCAAAGGGTGTGGCACTTCGATTTTCTACCACAACAAAGAGGACAACTTACTATCGTGGAGAAGTTGGGAGTAGACAGCCTTGCTCTAGGAACTAAACCATATAAATTGGTAGTTTCTAATGGATCATGGCAGTCTCTACCTCTGGCATACAGCAGAGCCACCCTGAGCCTTTCTTCATAGTTCTTAACATGTCTCCCTTGGACATCAACCCAGTTTCTGTTCATGGCCCAGGACATTTACATGACTCTTTCAAAACCAAGAGAGTAGGGTTCTTGATCCTCATGGAGACAATGTGGTGTCCTGTGGGAAGAAGAGAGGGGACACCAGTGAGGAAATCTAGTTTTAAAAATACTTAACCACAGTAATACTTTCCTGATATAGCAGAACTGTTTCACCAAACACATATTAAATATTTTCACAGTAGTTTTTGCACATTTGTGTTAAGTTTAGTGAGATAGAGAATGTTACAGGAAAAAAAAGGGCTTTTCAATTACATTCCCCAATTAATGCAAACATAGCCACAATGCTAATTACACTTAGTCAAAGTTGCAAGAACTCTTTTCAAGTACACTTTTTTCCAAGGACATTCACAGGTTTCAAGGCAGCATTCCACTGTGATGTGTGTAATGAAGGGCAAATACTAAGATCATAAAAGGAACAACTCTATTGGTGATTGGTGATGCAATTTCTATATCCCCAAATTAGTAAGTACATGTGCCCCCACCAAGACAGATTACTCAAGTCAATTTGAGGATCTGTGTGCACTAAAAGGAAAAAAAATGCAAGAATGTATTTTGATATTTGAATTTCACTTTGACTATAAAGCTGATAAATGCCATCAGCCTTTATGTGCCATCTTTCCTAATTCCTTTCTTTCTTTTTTCTCTCTCTCTCTCTCTCTTTTTGTGTGTGTGGGTATTGAACCTGGGAAATTCTACTCCTGAGCTACATCCCCAGCCCTATTTTTAATATTTGTTTGAAAACTGGTCTCACTAAGTTGCTGAGGTTGGATTTGAACCTGTAATCTTCCTGTTTCAGCCTCCCCCTAATTTCCAAACAGAAGGTAGACTATGTACATCTGGTATTTAAGAAATGGAAGGAAATCTGGCAACAATATTATTGGAAATAGAGTTAATAAGATCATAGTGATGGGAAGAGAAAAAGAATAAAGATCGTTATAAAAATTGAGATCCACAAAAGTCATGCAGTCAATCAAGTATGCTGTTTTAATCTTATTGCTAGTTTTCTATTTTTTATGACATATGTGGCTGGCCCAAGATTGCTATTTATCAGGAGGAAAATTTCCCCAGGTTAGTTTTTATAATCATTTCTTCTTTGAAATATCTGACACACTTTTATTCAAGTAGAAATATAAATAAGTGCATGGGTTGATCGTTATGTTGAAAACTCTCAATTAAAAGTTGTAACCACAAGTTTAACTTTGAGGTCGACTTAATGTTTTTATATTCTTTACTAGGGATGACACTTCTGTCTAGTCCACTTCATTCTGGAAAAAACTGTTACCTTCATCTCCACTGCTCTGAACTAACTACTTTCCTACAAGCCCACCTTAGAAATGATGTATGCCTCAAACCTGCAGAACCACCATTCTTTTCTGCCTTGAATTTACACAGCTATAATATAGTAGCCCCAGATCAGGCTCCTCAAAGATCTTCTGATGCTCTGAATTTTCTTCTTTCCAATCTTTATTTTCTCATAACTCAATACCCTCATAGGCTATACTTTGAGGACTGGTTATCATTTGCCCTTGAGGGATAAGACCCCTGACACCTTGTTCATTTGCTTCTAATATGGGTTTCTTCATTTTTTCCAAATCCACAGCTTCTTCTTTCTATTATAATTCAAACATCCTTCCTGGAAAAGCAAATTTGACAATTCACAGCAAAGCCTTCACCTCACACCTTCTCAGAAGAAGAGACCAGTGCAGAACATACCACTTTCTCTGAATAGTAAATGAGTTCGGATTTCTCTGCTGCTAGTTTTTGTTTCATCTCTGGGGAAACTTTGTACATCCACATTAGGATGTTCAGTAGAAATGGCTCCATCTGCCTGGCAGCCACAGATTATGGTATCACTACATTAACCTTGAAACCTACTAAGGTATCAGGAAATAGTTTGCATCTGAAGATGGCACCTGTTAGACAGTAGAAACTAAGGGTCTCTTGTTAAGGCATTCTATTTTGGAAAGAATTGTGACATTTCTGAATAACGTGCTAGGTACTTTTCTCCACAAATTCATTTATAACCAAAGTGTCATCAAATTACTCAGTAAATGTATAATCTGGCCAAATCAATTTCATAGTTAAGTAGATTAAGTGGTAATCCAGTATTGCTTCACTCACTACAATGTTGAATTTAGCTCTTAAAGTTTTTTTTTTTAAATTTCCTTCCCTGTCTTAGTTGCCTTTGTTTGAGGAGATACCATTAAGTCATTTCTTGATGAAGGCCATTATAGTGATGGTAGATTGTTTTATTCAATGTTACAGTTTTGTTTTGCTCTATTTTGTAATTGCTACCATAACTCAAAGCAATGCAAACAATCACATCCTATGAAATGTAAGCCCCTACTAAGCCCTGGGTAATAAGTACTCACAAATTTTCTAATCATATGTATTACTTTATCTTGATATTATTCATATTATAATTTTTCTCTGTTATTTTGTTCTTCGTATTATGAGATTAGCAAAGACTATACAGTGGTAGAAAATAAATCCTCAAATTTCACTGGCTTAACATAACAAGAAATACTTTCACTTTATGGTCTGACATGAGTGGAGTGAGGCTCCTCCACCTTATAGCTGTACTTTTTGATCGAGGAGCCTTCAAGGTAGAAGTGAGAGTGAAAGGTCATGAGGATGGTGCTAAAAGCCAAGAAAGGAAGTTGCTTATATCACAGTCCTCATCCTATTGGCCAAAAATTCAGTCATATGATCATGCAAAAAAGAATCAGAGCAATGTCCTCTTCCTGTGGGCTCAGAAAGAAAAAAATAGTATGGCGATTATAAGGTTTTTTGTTTTTTGTCATATAAGGTCCTTGTATGTTTTCACTCTTCTACTTCCTAAAATTGCATTTCAAGAATATTTAGATGTATTTTGAAGAAAGAAATAAAAAAAAACAATAACTTGTTTTGTTTTGGGGGTGATGCCATTTGACAGTGTCCTATCAGTGTTGGAAAAATGTGGATAATTGATGTTTTTCCTGTTACTTGATTTCTGAGGATTTAATGCTGCTTCACTTTGGTGTCATTTCCTTACAATAAAATGTAATTTCTTTTAATCTAAGAGGAAGTCAGCTTTGGACATTTTTTTTTTTTAATCAAAGGCAATAAGAAAAAAGGGGTTGGATACTTGCATATATGCTTTGTCTAATTGGTATCTTTCCCTGTTGGTGAATATGTGTTGAATTTAAATGGATCATATTCCCTTTATTTTTTACTAATATTATTAGTTCAGTGTGAAATGCTAATTGCTGTCATTACTGACAAAATGATTATTGCTGAAATTATAAACTCATATTTTACACTTACTCAGTGAATAGGAAATGCCATTTTCCTACGAAAAAGAAACAATAATTGGTTTAGCAAATATAGTTTTCTTTTATAAATCCATATGCATTATACTTGACTTTTTCCCTTCCATATCTGAAAGTCAATTGTTTATATAGTTTTAGCAATATCTTGAATTTAATTTTTGTCTCTTGAATCTTATAGTTCCAGGATCAAATATTTCTGATTAAAATTTCTTAGTGCAAGTCCTCAAAAAAATATGATTGACTCTTTTCAAATCAAAAGTTCATTGAAGTAGAAGGAAGGAGGTGACTGATGAGAAACAATGGCTACCTTATCTAGAGCCATTGGCTGGGGACTACTCCTATCTACCTCATGCCTCAACTAACTCTGGCTTTGTCTCATTTATGTCTTCTCACCTTCTTGTTCTTTCCCCTCCTCTTATTCCTTCTGTTTTTCAACTTTTAGTAGCTGAATAATGCCCTCAAATTGTTCCCCCTACTTCTTTTCCTCCCACCCCCATAGAGAAAGTTTACCTGGGAACCCCCAAATCAACAGGTCAGGTGGAAAAACCAAAGGTGAATTGAGTGAAGCGCTCCAGTGCCAGCGAAGGATTGGAATTGTACCTAACAAGCCATTGTAGGCAATGTTTCCTTTCTAAATTAAGCACAATGGATTTCCTTATACTGCTTGACCTGTGAAATAAAAAATAAAATGAAAACTGGAGGCAGGCCAAAATTATTCATATTAAAATACCTGAGGACTTAATGACTTTGAAAATGACAGATTGAAGATTACTGACAAGACCACTAGTGATTGGAGATTTTGCTTTTGGTCCTTAAAATGTGTTATCGGTTGATTTTTATTTTTCTCAGAGTTGACTTCCTTATTCATTCATTCTCTCTCTCACCCCCCCCTCCCTTTCCCTCCTGTCTGCTTTCATTCCACTCAACTTTTTCAAACTTCTAGCAGAAGTAATCTTGCTAAAATCAGATAACGGACATGGTTATAGTTTGGATTTAGACTGTACCCCTAGACTTCAAGGAGACAAGGCAGCCATATTGGAGGTGGGGCTTGGTTGCTGAGGAGGGGTCCTTAGGGATTATTTGGGGTCCCTCCTCCCCTTGTTCTCTCTTGCTTCCTGCCTCCTTCATGATATGAAAACAGAGCGGAGGGGCTGGGTGTGGTGGCGCACGCTTGTAATCCCAGCATTTGGGAGGCAGAGGATTCGGGTTCTCGGCCAGCCTCAGCTACCTAGTGAGGCACTCTGCAACTTAGTGAGACCCTGTTTCAAAATAAAGAATAAAAAAAAATAGGGCTGGGGGTATAGCTCGGAGATAGAATGCCCCTGGGTTCAACCCCCAGTACTACAAAAAAAAAAAAAAAAAAAAAGGAAAATAGAGCGGTTAGTCCCTATTCTTCTGCTCCCTGCACCTTGTCCTAAGTGCCGCCATTGTAACTTGGCCTAACATGGACTAAACCTCAAAAATCTCCAGAATTGTGAGAAAATAAATCTTCCTTTCTCTAAGTTGAGATGGTCATGTGTTTTGGATTACAACAGTGAAAATGTTGACTGACACAGGCATGTGAGAAGATACTAGCAATTCTGCTCTGCAAATGTATGACCTTTCTATGAAGAGCCTCACGTATCCATCCTTCCTCCTGGGGTGGTTTCAGGAAAAAATGGTTGTGCACTCGAGAGGCATGAAGGCTTGTCTCCTCTGTGCAGTTGGCATAAGTGGCAGGGCTTCCCTTGTTGCCCACATTCACTGACTTGAATTTGCAATAGCTCAGGTTTGTCTCGCTTTTGTTTTTGAATATATAAAATGTGTAAAATAGCAGCAAGTGGGAAATACAGGAAAGAAACTAGAACATTGTTGCAAGATGAATGGGATAGCATCATGAGAACTGGGAGAGCACAATACTCCACAAAGTGCCCCTTCAGTGTTCTTGGTAGAAACCCCACTGAATTTCCATTAGTCATCAAACTACCTGAAATTGAATCTGTTAAGTCAGTGAAAGGGCATTCAAGAGGCACAACTCTTCAAATACAGGTAAAAGTAGCAAAATGAGCGATCTACCTAAAATGCATGTCTGGTCATGTTCTTTGGGGGCTTAAGACCCTCCAGTGGCTGTCCATCACTTATGGAAATAAGTATAATTTGTTTAGATAAGCACACCCCCCCTTCTTGGGTCCTGGCTCTTAGAGTTAATTCTCGATTTATTTTCTGCCATTTCCACCTTGTCCTTGGTAATATGAAGGCCATGGAAGATTGCATTCGATTCCCTTTTTACCACATGTCATCTCCCTTGTCTCTACAACATGCACCATGCATTCAGGGCTCCAAATCTTTGCTTATATTTTTTTTTCCTCTGCCTCCAGTGTCCTTTTCAACTTACCACCCATCTCAGCATCCCTAGCTCACATTTCATCTTTCAGGATGCCTCATGACTCAAAAGTTCCACTCTGATGCTCCTGTAGTCCCAAATGGCCTCTCTCTATCATAGCTCTTAAAATATTACACAAAGTATTGCTGCGTGCCTATCTTCTACACGAAACCGCGCAGATGCAGAGTAAAGACTTGTTGAATGAACTTAACAAGTAGAAAGCCTCAGGATCTTGAAATAAGAACTTTAGGGAATCAGGGTTACTTCCTTTATCAAAGTCCAGTGAGCGGGCACACCTTTTCCTCACTCACAGTCCACTTGGGAGTCAATCATTCTCCATGTACTTTTCAAGAGGAACACATTATGGGATACAAGGAGAGGTTGTCATTTGTAAAAGATCAAGTTTGATTCAGGCCAACAGGCAAAGTCTGTGTTGGTAACGTTTCCTCGAAAAGGTAAATAATAAGAGTTTTCTGCTCCAACTTTAGAAATGGAAGCTCACAGTCAGAAAATACTGTTTACTTTGCTCATAATTACCCAGCCAGGACCTGGTTTTCCCAGAATGATACAGTGAACAATTTGCACATAATATATACAAACATTCTGAAAATGCTACATATTTGGAACAGAAACACATTTATGTCTCAGAGTGATGCCAACTAGTTCTATGCTGTTTTTTTGTTAAGCATAATTGCAGTTCTCCACAAAGAGCCTGGAGAAGGGGAACAAATGCTTGGCATATTTCTTTTGGTTTTCCAGCGTGTGCGTAATTTATTTGTTTGCCGCTGAGAAGCACTCTGTTTTTCCTGCTGGGCGCCAAGGCACTGTGATAGGTACTCCGGCTTCCTTCGCATTGCCTTACACTCTCAGGCTCCTGGATTTATGAAGTTAGAGACACTATTCGATGCCCACATTTCATGTTGTTGGGACTTGGAACTATTTCATCTTTCCCCATGCCCTGTTCAAAGGGTGCCCAGTGGGTACTTGTCATGAAGCCTTCCTCCCTCGGAGCTTTGGGAAAGGATGCATCACACACAGGCAGAGTGGGGTGAGAACTGCTCAGAAGCACATCTAGTTATGAAGGGGAGGTATTACTTTTTTTTCCAAAAAAAGGAGGGTATTTCAACTTTGAGGGCTGTCTTGATTCATATATTATAAACTAAGTTCTATGAATATGCATTAGTTACCTCTTTTGAACTTCCTTGAAACAAATTCTCATAAATAAACAAGGAATGTACCCTACTAACTGACAGAGTCATTTAGACTAGATGTATTGTGCTAATGGAGTGAAAAGAATAAAAATTTTCAAGGGCTTCAACCCTCAATTTTAATAAATTTCATGGAAATCGGATCAAGTCCTAATTGCTAATTCATCTGAAATTATTAAAAAGAGATTTCAATTACATACCACCATTGAATTTTGATGTAGCAAATTAAATTAAGATACTAGATTGTTTCTTTTCTTAAATCCAGACCTATTTAAAAAACCTTTTCCTGTAAATTCTGAAAAGGAACTTTGTGTTCAGTTATTTTGCTAAAAAAAAAAATCCAGCATTAGTATGAAATAGTAGGTTAAATCTCTTAGCGAAGATTTTTAATGACATTTCAGTGTTCCTCTTATAATTACTCTTCATCTAAGATATCCCATAATGATGTTGGACACTCCTGGTTCAGGCTCACTGGCTTGCTTCATTAGCATGTCATTCCCATTCCACATCACAAGATTTAATTGTAATGCCGGATATGCACAGCTCTCCACAGAAGTCTAATCAAAGTGGATTCACTTGTATTATTAATATCAAAAATCAGTCCACTTGCTATTTTTATAAATAAAAGAATCCAGATACATAAATCAGCTGTCATTTATTAGCATGTTACTGGCATATCTGCCAGACATATGAGCGGCCCTATCACAGTTCCTTAGGATTATTTTCATCAAGATTAAAACCCTTCTACATTAAATATACATACTAATTCCTCCATAAAGTAATCAGATTACAGAGCAGGTGACATTGTGTGCTGGAATTCAAATGATTTGCAGTAATGAGCTGGAAAGGTGTGCTTGGAGTCAGGCAGAGAAAAGGGAAGAGGAAAGAGAAGGGAAGAAGGAAGACTTTGGTTTTAAATTCGGGCTTGCATAGCTGTTGTCTTATTGTTTTAGCTAACTTCCACTTATTTATTTTTTTAATATGCAAAGGACTCAGACAAGCATCCATGGTACTTAGCAACCTATGCTGTCAATCATTTAGACTATCAAATGCAATGTGTGTCCAGTTGCTTAGCTTATCTTGCCTTCTTTGTCCACACACTACCTGAAGTCAGGGCGGGGAAATATTTTCTGCAGACAGTCAAGTGGTACTCACAGATCAATGCCTATAGACATCTTTGCTGTGGAACCAGCATATTTTATCTCCTGAAAGGACAGATCTGCCTTTCTGCTTTAAAATTTTCATTCTTTATGTAAATTCAGTAAAACACAAATAGTACACCTTGCAAACTCTCACCTTCATGAAAAGAATTGTAGAATAATATTTTAGAAGTAAAATATAATGGCTCAAGATTGGTTAAAACATATTTTTACTCCTAATAGCACTGTGGAAGCACTAGCTTGTGATCCTTTGAGGGTCCAACTGATGAAAATGCAAAAACATGTGAAAACCACCTTGATTTTCCACTTCTACTTAAAATATTTTTCTTAGCATGTTTTGCAAACAAGAATCTCCAGATTTCTTTTTATATACATCACAAACACATGTACATATATGCACAAATACAATCCAACAACTGACCAACCATTTGAAAGGAAACTAAACATTTGGTCCAAGAGTACTGGTGTTTAGAAATATCCAGACTTCCTAAAACCAGAGACCGTGGCCCTTGGAAGATTTTTTTTAAATTTCAAATTCTGGGTTACTTTATTATTATTACATAGCAACAAAATATATATTTAACTTATGTTTATCATTTTCAAGTACTTTTAAACATAATCTCAAACACTAAATGTATGTGTACTCATTGTAAAATTTTATATTCTTCTCTTTTTGATTACAAAATGAATGCTTTCATTAGGTCAATTTTCTATAAAAAATTGTCTGAACATACATTGGACCTCTACATGTCTGTGGTGGGATGAAGTGACATTATATACATAAGGGAAGATTTTAAGGTAAGAAGATCTTAACAAGTAATATTGTGATTAGGGTAATAAAAGTCTGTTCTCCTTTATGTAGGAATATCATTTCTGACCCATTTAAGCAGAGCCTCTTTGCAATGTTGTGATGTTAAATGGGACAGCTTTAAAATAGCCCATCCTAACTATCCAGCCAATTAAAATACTTACTGCATTGTTAACAAGAATCATATATACCAATATGCCACTGTGTGCGGCATTTGGGTCTCCAATTTATTATTCAATAAGAATGCATTTGACCTCGGCATGTTGATGACTCTTTTTTTCAGAAACTATACTCTGCAGCTAGGCTAATCAAACTGTGTACAGTTCATTTGGAATAATTTCTCATCTAATTCCTTTAACTGTTTGGAGACAGAAAGTGGGTCTGTCCTTTGTAGAATAAAAAGTAAACAGCAGTTCCCATTGTATGATAAGCAAATAGAAAGGCTAACAGCTAATGTGCTGATTCAATAACCATTTCTATATTATCCTTTTAACTTACAGACATCCTCAGTATGTTTTCAATTATTTTCATCAGAGATTCAGACATGGCTCAGAAAAGCAATAGGAAAAGAAAATCAAGAAATAACTTTGGTATTATTTATAGAAAATGAATTATTTTCTGCTGATTATCTATCAAGGATCCGGGGTTTAAGAGGATGTGTTGATGGTGATTCTAGCAACTCTGTAAATAATGTACAAACTTAACTGAAGCATCAAAGAAGAAAGAGAGTCAGAGCCTTGTCTGCTTATCCTACATTTATAGTTGGAAGTAAAGAATCAACCTTATCACAAGCACCTCACCCACGAAACACATATGTGGTTAACAGTCATTCATTACCATGCTTGTTTTGGCTTAGTTTGTAATGAGAATTAAAGAGAAATGTACCTTTTATTGCTGCCACTTTCAAAAAAATCTTTAGTTATCTTTCAAAAATTAAAACTTCTTGGGCAATATATACTAAGCAATATACTTCTATCTGTGACAATGTACTGGATATAAGCTGAGTTTTCTGTTTTTCTAAAGAGTTTTCGATAGTCTATTGCACATGTGAAATTGGCCATCATCTTCAGTTCCCTTCTTGGAGTAGCAGCATAAAGGAAAAGGGAGTGTCATCTCATGAACTGAGGCCAGCAGCATTTTGTCGAGAGGATTACTGGATAGTGCTAGAGCACACAGTACATGCTGAGATGCAGCGTGCACCGGTGTGTCCTAATCATCACAGTAGCATCCTGTTAGGGTACAAATTCATCTGCTCTGCACCTATTTATACATTCACAAAACAATAATTGAGAAGAATTAATTTCAGATGCCTGAAACAGTTGAAAACTGATCGCCACTAAGCCTGCTTCACAGCTCATACTGCAACTTTGGGGAGATTAGCAAAATGTGCCCCCACCCTGCATAAACACCTCTCTGAGTGTGCCCTGTTGCAACCAGATGAACAATTGCGAGGAAAAACAAATCTCTTCCTAGTGGCAGGGGGATTTCCATAACCCAAATGTAGGCATGTAGGGGATTGACACATTCCAGGAGACTATTGACAGGGATTTCGGGTGAAAACAGAGGTGTTGATGCTGGAAGGCCATGGTGTGTTTTGAAAAACCTTGGAGCCTACAAAATTTTGCTCTAAAAATAAAGGTATTGATGGTAAAACTAGGCTAAAGGCAGACCAGTCAAACCATGAAAATTTGTAACCAGAACACAAACGGCAAAAACAAAGTGAAACAAACAATAAAAATTCTGGCATAATTAAATCTCTCAGCATTTACACCAAGCATCATTGTCTTTTGCACTCTTAAAGCAGAAAGCTTGTGTTTTTTCTTTCTGAATGCATCTCTTGAAGGGCATATTCTTTTAAGAGAGACTATTTTCATTACAATCTGATTCAGGGGAGGACTTTTAAAATCCATTTATCTATTTGTTGTAATTTCATTAGTACATTGCAATTATACATCTTAGTGAGGTTCACTGTCATATACAAACATACATGCACACAGCTCTTGGTGTTTTTCCTTTTGCCATCCATTCCGTTTCACCCTCCTCCCTCCCCGTACATGTTAGTAATACCTTCATATTTTGCCACAATATTACTTGAACTGTTTCTTTCCTCACTCCTCCTTAGTTCAGGGAAGAAGTTTCACAGCTCCATCACCTACTCTGTGGCTAAGAATAGTGGAATACTCAAAATTCTTACAGCCCTTAAGCCAACAATGACCCATATTACCGGAGGCACATTTGTATTTTCTCAGTTTTTTTTTTTTTAATTAAAAATTTCCTAAGTTCCCAAGAATTTTCATGTGGTAGCACCTAACTTCACCCACTATTGCTTTGTGCCAGTTCGATCATGATGATTTCATTGTGCTTGGGAAAAAGTGTACCAATAACACTTCTGAGTTATATTGTATTTGCTCCTCTGTTAGTTGTTTTCCAGGAGATAATTCACATCAAGAGCAAGGCAACTTGCCTCATAGCTAGCCAGTTGTGCTTAGACTATTACTCACCCTTTATAGTGTTTTCCTGGCTTATTCACGTATTCATACTCTCTTGAGGTCATCTTATTCAAATACTTTAAGCACTGAAATTTCTGATATATATCAATTAAAGTAAATTATTTAGCTCAGAGTGTTTCATGAAACAGTTAAGAGTTCAGAAATATGTTACTAAAGACATAATTATTTTATCCATATTCTGATAGAACTATTAAAGATATTATCTCTAGCGTTGTAAGTCCTAAATAACTCAAGTTGAATAAATCCTCCTTGCTTCCTGGGCTAATGATAAATTTTCAAGAGTTGCTTAAATTGTACTTTTTGTGGGAAAAGGGGCCCTGGATTTTATCTCCCCGTACTCTGTTGTTGGAATCAGCAGAGTGATGTAGCTGTTCATCAGGAGAACTCTCTCAGATGGCCAAACTGAGGCCCATTGTCATCCATTTACACCTCTCTTTCATGAGAACTAACTTAGATATCAATTCACGAGGGAATCCAAGAGAAAAATTAGAAATAGATGTCAACATATTTCTTCTTAGCTCCTTTTGCTTCTATCAAACAATATTGACTCTGAGTTTCACACACATGCATGTCCTGTTAGCCTTGAACTTTACCCAGGACCTCTGAGCTGAGGATTTCTTACTCTAAGGCTCCTGGGTTATAATTACTAGAATATTTGTGTTTCAAGGATGATACTGTTAGAAAGTGATCATCCTTCAATAGTGTAGATTAAAAACATGATAAAAATAATCACCAGCCACCAGGAAGATTTAAAAATAGTCTATTATTCTCTAATGATTTCTAATTTCTTTTTTTAATTATCTTTTATATTTTTGTTTTTTTATATAAAATTGGTGCATTGTAAACATGCACCTTTGTTAGGTACAAGCTGATAAAGGCATATATGCACATATTTCTCATTTAACCCCTTCCCCAATTCCGGGCCCCATTCCCTCACCCTCCCTCCTTCTCAAGTCAGATTAGTGATTGATCTTGATATATTTGTGAAAGTACATCATGTGTATTAGGGTGTCCCCCAAAACCCCCTGTCCATCCCCTTTCGTTCAGTTAACTTCTTTGCTTATTGAGGGTCTCTCATTTTTCATCTGGAGACCCTCTTATACCCCATCTTCTCCCTAGCATCCACATATTAGGGAGAACATATGCTTTTTTACTCTTTGTGATTGGCTAATCTCACTTAACATAATGTTTTCCAGTTGCATCCATTTCCCAGCAAATAACATGATTTTGCTCTTCTTTATGGCTGAATAAAATTCCATTGTGTACATATCTCATAGTTTTGTAATCCATTCATCTGTCGATGGACATCTTGGCTGCTTCTATAGTTTGGCAATTGTGAACTGTGTAGCTATAAACATAGATATACATGCGTTGGTCTGATGTTTGGCTTCCATTCTTTGGGGTAGATACCCAGAAGTGGTATTGCTGGATCATATGGTAGGTTCATTCCTATTCATCTGAGGATCCTCCATGCTGTTTTCCAAAGTGGTTGCACTAATTTGCAATCCCACCAACAATGTATTAGGGTTCCCACTTCTCCACACCCTCGCCAGCATTTGTTGTTGTTTGTGCTCTTGATGATTGCCATTCTGATTGGTGTTAGGTGAAATTTCAGAGTAGTTTTGATTTGCATCACTCTGATTGCTAATGATGTGGAACGTTTCCCCATACATTTATTGGCCATTTGTATTTCTTCTTTTGTGAAGTGTCTATTTAGATCCTTTGCCCATTTTTTTGATTGGGTTGTTTGTTTTCTTAGCTGTGATTTTCTTGAATTCTCTGTATATCCTTGATATTAGACCTCTATCAGAAAAGTAGCTGGCAAAAATTTTCTCCCACTCTGTGGGCTCTCTGTTGAGGTTCATGATAGTTTCCTTTGCTGCACAGAAGCTCTTCAGTTTAATGCAATCCCATGTATTGATCTTCCTTTGAGTTGCTCTACAGATTCAATGCAATACTCATTAAATTACCAAAGTCACTCCTAACAGACATAGAAAAGTCACTCCTTAAATTAATCTGAAACAACAAAAATCCCAGGATAGCCAAAGTAGTTCTTAGCAACAAGAACCATGCAGGAGGTATCACAATACCTGACTTCAAACTCTACTACAAAGCCACAGTAATAAAAACAGCATGGTACTGGCACAAAAACAGACACATAGACCAATGGAGCAGAATAGAAGACTTAGAAACAGACCCACATGCTTACAGTCAATTGATTTTTGACAAAGAAGCCAAAAATATACACTGGAAAAAAGATAGCCTCTTTAACAAATGGTGTTGGCAAAACTGGCTAACCATATGCAGGAAAATGGAAATAAACCCCACTTTCTCACTCTGCACAAGAGTGGATCAAAGACCTGGAAGTCAGGCCAGAGACCTTGCAGCTTCATGAAGAGGGCATTGGACCAACACTTCAACACATAGGCACAGGTGAAAACTTTCTCAACAAGATTTTTAATTTCTTAATTTTAGAGAGTATTGCTTCTTATACTTTGTGCCAAATTGGCATATGTTTAATGTTAATTCCTGGTAAGATCAGGAGTTTAGAGTGTTGCAGAGGGGTATTTTTATAGGAAACTGTTCGTTCACTGGTTGACTCATTGATTTCCTTCTCCAAATATTTTAACTCCAGATATCTAATCCATAGACAGCCTCCACATGAGGAGTAAGAGGCCCTTGGCTTGCTACCTGGTGTCTTTTACTGTCTCACAATGAGATACCTCCCATGAGATCAGTTGCAGCTGTTGGGTTTTCATTTTCCTATTTTCTCTCACTCCAGTCCTCTTGTACTGATGCTGCTGCAAATGAAATCTTGGAGAAGCCTTGCTAGTTCCTAAGTTCATTCTGCTGTAAATGAACCTTGGAGAAGGGACTAGTCTTGCCAGGGATATCCTTACCCAATGCTCCTTGGTTTCCCTTCACTGTGGCATAAATGAGGTGCTGGGCTCTGTGCAGAGCTGAGGGTAATGGTGTCCTCCAAACTGTGAGTCACGTGTGTTTGGGAAGCGGCAATCCTTATTCCCACAGTCTCAGAAAGGCCCTCTCCAGAGTGTCATTCACCTCGGAAGCTGAACTTTTTCTTAAGAAGGAACAAAATCAGTCCAAAGGTATTTGGGATAAATGATGCTTTTGCATCTCCCTCTATTTTTACTTGACATCACATTTGCCACACACACAGAAATTTGTTCTTTCCTCTTACAATTAAAATAGTCGCTTTCCATGTAAAAAAAAAAAAACAGTCAGAATGGAATAGGATGGAAGTTGATGGTGAGCTGTTCCATATGAAACTGATTACAGGTAGTGTTCATCTATTCATCCTAAATTATTTGCATTAAGAATCTAAGTCTCACGAACATGATGAAAATATTTCCAACATTTTACTATCTACCTAACAAATGCAGGATAGTCTTTTGGAACCAGGGAAAGCAGTAAAAATGATGCTCTGTCTTTAGTTTTCTTCTAAATTATTTTTTCTTTTCTCTTTATTGGTTTTACTACTAATTTTTCCTTTTCATCTTTCTTTTTTCTTTCTTAATTTCTTTTCTTTCACCTATGACTCCATATTCTGAGAGAAAAGACATAGAGGAAAAATATAGGGGTTTAGGATATGATAAAGGTGGCCTTTCAAAACATTGTAGAAAAGATGGATTATTCAATAAAGGATATTGGGACAATTGGCTAGCCATTTGGAAAAAAGTATAAGTGGAGCTTTATTTCACTCCTTAGTCAAAATGAATTCTAGTTGGTTCCAAAATTTGAGCATAAAAATGAAATCATTAAAGGTCTGGAATAAGCTGGGTGATTAGGAAAAAAATTTAGGGTTCTTAAGATCTTGCTAAAGAAGATAAAACTGAGAAGCTATAGACAATGTATTGATATATTAAATTAATTTAAAAATTTAAATATCTTTCTAGACAGAAATATTTTTAGTAAAATGAAAAAGGGGATGGAGTGAGGGTGGGAAGTAATGAAAGTCTGGACATATTTGTAAGTCAGATGGCAAATAACAAAACAATTTCTATAAATAACTTAGTATAAGATTAGCAACCCATTAGAAAGTGGGCATTAAAAAGTAAAGAAAATTTAAATGGGTAATAAAAATATAAAAAGCATGACTTTTAGTTAATAAAAAGTAATAATGAAAATCAAACTATTGTGATGTGAGATGTCAATTTTTAGCCTGTTAAGTCTGGCAAAAAATTTGTTATTGTTTGGTCAAATCTGGTATTGAGAAGGTTTGATGAAGCAGGCATTGAGCTATGCATTAGTAGGAGTAAAAATGCATTCATCTTTCTGGGAAGACAACTTAAAAAACAACCCTACTTCAAGAATTCATTGTGAAGACACAAAAATAACATTGCAAAATTATTCAAAGTTATGTGTATAAAATTGTTATCTAAAATATTTTTCATAGTGGTCAACATCTGGACACATTCTCTATATCCTTTAATGGGAAAATGATTAAAAATATAAAAAACCTATACAGTGCAATATTAATCAGGGTGCACATAGCTATGACAAGTTCTTCTGCAAAGTGGGTCTACTGAGCCTGGAGAAGGATCCCTGTTGCACCTGATCTTTGACTTTTTTGATACGAAACTGTAAGGAAAATGGGCAGTGAGTTATGGGAGTGGGGAGCCTGTAGATAAAAATAGATGAGAAAAAAATAGGCGATTGCAAGAATGATTATTATGGTCTTTTTGGCACTCAAAATGAAGGTTTGAATGAAATTTACGTTATATTGAAATTGATTTTAATTGCTCAGATTTTACTCAAATAACTTTTAGACTGGATTATTTGATGATATCTTAATCAGAATGACATGAAATTCAGATTACTGAAAGGAAGTGAGAAAAAATTTAAATACACGTCCTTATTGTAAATACGAGAAGTTTCAGATGCAATATGTTTGAGGGATTTGATCAAAGTTAAGAGCAGAGCTGAGAGTAGAAGCCAGTCCCTGGAATTCTGTCTTCCCACCACTACCACTGTCTTCCTAATAACCCAGCAGGAGCATTAGCCAAAGTACCAAGATTTAGAGATTGTGGATCTTGCAGATGAGTGTGATTTTCAGTTTAACCTATGGGATATTTGCTGTTAAAATGTGAAAGTAAAATTAAAGCATTCAGCTTTCTTCCTAAGAACCTAAACACAAGAGGCACTTTCTAGAATGCAATCATATTGAAAATCGACATATTTGGATCACTTAATAAGGGAACATAATTTGCATAGGAAACCAAGCACAAAAAACTAAATGTAAAAAGGAAAAAAATATGTTCCATTCATCACCTCAGATACACTATTTGAATATGTTATACTGTGGATCTTGAACATTAGTCTTATGGTCCTTTATTATTATTATTATTATTATTATTATTGTTGTTGTTGTTGTTATTATTATTATATTTTTATTAATAGTAATAGTAGTAGTAGTAATAGCAGTAGTGTACTGAGATTTGAGTTACACCCTGAGCCATTTTTATTTTGAAACAGGGTCTTGCCAAATTGCTAAGGGTCTAACCAATTTACTGAGACTGGCCTTGCACCTGCCAATCCTCCAATCTCAGCCTCCCAAGTACTTGAATTACAGGCTTGTATCACCATGCCAAACTTATAGCTCCTTTAGATTCTTAAAAGTTTTGAGGACCTCAGAGACAGACTTGATGGGACACGCCTGTACTCCCAATGCTTGGGAGGCTAAGACAGGGGAATTGCTGTTCAAGGCCAGTCTCAACAACTTAACAGGATTCTCAGTAACCTAGTGAGAGACCCTGTTTCAAAGCAAAAAATACAAAAGGGCTGGGAGTGTAGCTCAGATATAGAATGCCTCTGAGTTCAATCTCAGTACAATGACAACAACGACAACAACATCAGTAACAACAGCAACAACAAAAGTTCAAGGACCTCAAGGAGCTCTTATTTCTGTGGGTTTTATCTTAATACTTACTGTATAAGAAATTAGAAACAGAAATCTTTTAAATATTTGTTATTACTTCTCTTAAAATAATTATATTTAATGTATATATAATGAACATTTTTATGAACAAACAAATCAAGTTATTTTCCAAAAGAAAAATAGTGAGAATGATGTCATGTCACATTTCAAAAAACATTTTTAATTGGCCCAAAATAACCATACATATTTGTGGAGGACCACGTGATGTTTCAAGACATGTGTACATTGTGTGCTGTTCAGATCAGGGGAAGCGTATCCATCTCCTAAAACATTTATCATTTCTTTGTGGTGAGAACTTTCAAAATCCTTTCTTATATCTTTTTTTGAAATATACAATACACTATTGTTATCTATAGCTGTACTACTGTGCAATAGAACATCAGAACCTATTTCTTCTATCTAACTGCAACTTAGCACCTGTCCATCAAATTTTCCCTATCCCTCTCTCCCCTCTACTCTTCTCAGCCTCTGGTAACCACTATTTTTTATTTTTTGAAAATCTCTTTCATGTATAGCTTAATAGAAGACATTCTCATATCTGCTTCTGTGTTCAATCTCTTGCAATACATTTTATTGGTTGAATCCTATGGAGAAAATCCAACTTTGCACAGATAGTGAGTTGAAAATGAGTGAAGTATTTTGTTAATCTTTTCACATAATTGTGAATATTCTTTAATACTACACTAAAACTTGACATGTGATAGGTTTTTTCTTCTTGTCTTGTGTGTGTGTGTGTGTGTGTGTGTGTGTGTGTGTGTGTGTGTGTTGGAGTTAAACCCAAGGATATTCTACCTCCGAACTACTCTCCCAGCACTTTTTATTTCTTATTCTGAAACAGAATCTCGCTAAGTTGCTGAGGCTTGTCTTGAACCTGCTATCCTTCTATTTTAGCCTCCCAAGTAGACACATCTGGAATTATATATGTGTGCCCCAAGCCCAGCATGATAGTTTCTTTTAGAGATTGCAATTAGTGGAGTCTGAACATATAAGTGAAATTTGATTATCTGTTACCTTTGAATCCATTAGTTAATCTATCTCTTGCTTTCAAAGAATCTTTTCTTCTTGCTTAATTTTGTAACATTGAACATTGGTCATTGGAAAACATTGATTCACTGAGTTATGTAGAGTTTCCAAATACTGACACATTGTATAATCAATATTTTATAAGTTACATGTGTTACTATCACCACAGAGAAACCTTCTCTGTCAGGCTCTTCACAGTCAATATAAATTTTCCAAAATTTTATTTTTCACTGAAGGCTTGAATTTTATTATTGGTAACAAATATTTGCAGATTTCTTTTCCCACCCCCCTTAATGTGGTAGGCTCATTTTGGGTATTTTTTTTTTTTTTTAGAAAATGTCTGCCAAATATCCACATCTGAATAACTGTACTTTGTCTGACAATTGTTCTTTTAAGTAAAAGTGATGTTCCAGGAGAAGGTAGCTAGTTTAGCTCTCAACACCAGCACAAATGCTTTTCCTTGAGATCAACTCCATACTTCAATATGCAGCAAAAAGGCTTTATGTGTACCTTCCATGTCACCACACAAAAAATTAAAGAGCCATGTACTCAAGGATTAATTTTATCAAAATAATAACTTAATAAAATTAACAATGACTACTACTTTGCTAGGACTATCCTTAAGTGAATGTGGGTGGGTGTTTGATTTACTGTGAATGCTGGATGGGGAAAAACACAAACATTTGGTGTCTTTTCTTGATTTTGCTAAGGTATCAGCAAAGTAACTCATCACTGTGATTTGGCGCCATCTGTGCAAATGTCAACATAGTGTAAGAGAAAAAAAAAGTATTAGTATTATTAAAAAACAGTTTCAACCTCTCAAAACCCTGAAAGGGTCTCAAAAAGGGATGCAGGACTGCACTCAGGAATCACTAATTTATGATAATAGGTACTAAAGGTGAGAGAGTCATAAGAAGTCCTGTCTTAATAAAATGTTGATTTGAATATAAAGGTCATTACTCAAATGCAAAAGCTAGAAGTAATCAAAGTCTGCATTTGCTCAATAGTGTTAAGCTCAGAGGTATGTAGAAGTTCCCTTTGTAGTCAAAATGATCTAGTTTTTTAACCTCTTTTTTTTTCTTTGAATCTATTCCTGTAATTTAATTTGTGATGTCAAGATTTCTTCAAGGCAAAATTATTACAATAGCACACATGTGTATGCATGTGCATGCCCACATGTGTGTACACACAAGCACACATACACACACATACACAAACTGTTGGCACTTATGAGTGTCTACTATGTCAATCAACTTCTTTCCTTCTTGGTAGTAGAACAAGTCACTCACCCACCAGCATCAAGCCTGAATTCCATTATTTCCCACATGCTCAGCTCTTCCTTTATTCAAGTGTCATCAATCTCCATACACTGGATCATTCTTTTCTATTTACTATTTTAAAAAGAAGCAGCAAGCCAGGCATGGTGGCGCACACTTGTAATCCCAGCATTTGGGAGGCTGAGACTGGAGGATCTGGGTTCGAGGCCAGCCTTAGCTACCTAGTGAGGCACTCTGCAACTTAGTGAGACCCAGTTTCAAAATAAAGAATAAAAATTAGGGCTGGGGGTATAGCTCGGAGGTAGAATGCTCCTGAGTTCAATCCCTAGTACTGCAAAAAAAAAAAAAAAAAAACAAAACAACAAAAAAACAACAACAAAAAAAGAAGCAGCAGCAGCCAGGACTGATAGTGTAACTCTGTGGCATAACGCTTGCCTAGCATGTGTGAGAATCTGAGTTTGATCCTCAGTACTACAGAAATAAAAATTAAAAAAAAAATAAGAAAAAGAAAAGAAAATAAATAAAAAGAAATCTACCTTCTTGTCATCTTCTATGTGATCACAATTTCTCATCGTGGAGACTATTCAATTCTTTCAAATATGTCATCCATCCTGCTATGAAACTGACATTACTCTTGTCAAGGACACCAATGACGTCCATGTTGTCAAAGCCAATGAACACCTTTCTGTCTTCCTTGTTCTTAAGCTCCAAGAACCACTCAAGAGAATCCACAGGCTATTCATCTCAGTGTTTCTTCTTTTGAAGTTAGAAACTTCACTCTCTCCTGGCTTTACTTCTCATTCACAGGTGACTCCTCTCTGGTCTCCTTACCTACCAACCTGACCTGCTCTAAGCCCTCTTCTCTCTCTGTCCTGACTTCTCAGATGACCTTGACCACCTCCGTGCTGATGACCCCATGTTCATATTTCCAAACTGACATTCTCCTCAGACCACCATTCTGATGTTTTCCATAACCTTTGTGATACTGCTGTTTGTACATGAATGACTTCTAGAAGTTTTGACTCAGTATTTGCCATCTATAAATTTTTACTTCTCTTCATCTCTTCCCCGTCTCTATCTTCTACATCAAAGCAAATGACACCATCTTTTACAGATTTGCCATTACTGGCCACTTAGGCATCAGCCTTTTCCCTCGGGCCTAGACCTTCAACCTTCTCGAAGCTTCACATATTCACTTAATATCTACGTTGGAAACATCCAGCTTTGTACTATATACATCCTGTAGTGTAAAAATCTGCACATGTTCATTATCTACTTACCTAATAGTACCATGGCACTTTACTTGTGAGTTAAAAGATACAGACCAAATGCTCCCTGGTAACATTAAGTCAATTCATGGAGTTGGTAGGGTGTTACTATAAGGCTTATTTTACAAAGGGGCCACCTTCCAGAGTTCTGTTCCCTCAAATGAACTTATTATGTCATAGTTTTCCATAAATAAGAAACAAAACAGAATGCATTAAATAGACTCTAATATTCCTAGCAATGTTTTTTTTAATTTCTTAATGCACACAAGAGATAATATTGTGAAGTAATCTTGCTCATAGCCATTGCCTCAACACTCCTACTTATCCTACACAAACCGCTTTCATAACAAATGGCTTCACTCTCTATTAAGCAGAGTGAAAGTAATGAAACGCCATGTAATCTCCTAGAACTAATAAATGACACCATTCGTGTCTCTTCTGTCTCTCCAGCACTGGGCTGCCCTTGGTCTTTAAACAGTTGACACTATTCTTTTCACAGTATTTAATGTTTCCCCTCTAAAGTTTTGTTTCAACATTGATATTTCCACATTTTGTCTTAGAGGCACAAAGCTGCAGATGATATAAATAACTTCACATAGATTTTTTTGGATCAATTTAAAAAAAAAAATCTTCCCAAACTGTTAAACTGCTGACTTCTTTTCTTTTGGTCTTTAGGTACTAATAGATGAATGATAAATCTATTTAAAAACATGACTTCAGCTTCCACATATTCTCATTGATATCAATAGGTGTTAAGTTATATGCACACTGCATACAGAAAATGAGGGGAAGCTGGCTGGCTGGTGGCAATGTCTACGTCTCTGTGTTTAATACATGGGGGGTAAATACTTCCTCCTCACAATGGCTTTTGCTCTCTGAATCTGAACTGCTTGCTTAGCCTTTCATTATAAAGCCAAAGAGACTTTCATTATTGCTACTTCTGAAAGAACAAACAGTTTGAATTTTGGTGGGGTCAGGAGAATACCAATAGCATTTTTCCTCTCTCTGTGATTCAGATATTGGTTTTTAAACATCCTGCTATTATTAGGATAATATCCCCTAGTTTAAGAGATGCATGGCTTTTATGACTTTGGTATCAGGTAAAATATCTTGTTTATTTTCCAAAAAGTGATCTTTCAAAGATCTACAAAGTACTTTGCAATAAAGATAGTAAGAACACTATTGTAACTGCTGATTCCTGGGAATTGCTTGGTTGTGCTTCATGAGAACATTGAATTGCAACCATTTAATGAAACTATTTTTTTTCTAATATTTGTAATATGCCAAATGAGTCAAAATTTCTGTCTTATCTAAATCTATTCAAAAGCAGCTGTCAGTTGAAATCAAGTGGCTGACTCAGCTCAGAGGGCTTGTTTTTGTCATTATAGGAGTCTCACAATAGGAAAACCAAGAACTCTAGATAGGCATGGATTTTTAATTGCACCATGCATTCTGACTCTATAAACAATAAACACAAAAAGAATGTTTCAAGATGCCTATCATGTGGTTCAATAGCAAGGTAATAAAATTAAGATGGAAATACCATACACTAAATTCTGCACCATTTACCCTTAGATAAGTTCCTGCTATGGGACTTTACTAACTCTTCACTATGCTTATTTAGATGTTGAAGGCATATTGGGCAGGTGGTCAGAGAAAATTACTGTCTGATGTGCCCTGTCCTCTGGAGAAAAATGTGGATGGAGATTATGGTCTCTAACCCTCTTGGAATCTACTAGCAAAGTCTCTCGGACTCCTTTCACGATATAGGCTCCGAAAACAAAGCCTCATCAAACAATATATATTCTATTTATTTTGAAATATGGAGATCTTGGACTGTTCTAGGAGGGAAAGTCCTGGCGTGGGGGATGAAAAGGCAGCCTGGCTCAGCATGGCCAACGTGCCAAGGCCGAGATGCTCGGAAAGCAATAAAAAATAGAATCCCTTCTTGGTTCTTTTTATCTCTCCTTTGTGTTAAGTCTATTTGATTTTGCTATCAGTGTGGCTTATAATTTTCTGAGTGCAATGAAAAATAATTCTGTGAATCTGTGCTCAATATCTAAAGGAGTTTTCAAACCAACAAGGATATTTCCCCTTCTCTCTCCTTTTTTAATTGTATGAAAGATATGCATAGACTATTTAGAATGACTGTAAGGAGTGATGTGTGCAAAGAAAAATCCCTGTCAAGTGCTCTGTACTTTGCTATTTGCCCATGGCAATGGACAGTCCAGAGATAAAGGGGGGGGGGAGCCTAAAACCCATCAATCCCAGAAATCTCTTGGTAAGCAGTAACCAAGGGCAAAATAGCATGCAGCTGACTGATAGAAAGTGAGGCTACCTTGCAAATTTAGGGTCTAATTCTCTTCTCCCCTCTCTAGTTAAAAACCAAACAATTTTTTTTTTTTTTTTTTTTTTTTTGCGTGTAGCTTCCAATTGCAGAGCCTGTTGAAAACTCATTATCTTCAAATAGGATTACATTCCGTTAATATGAGAACATGCATATTACAATATCTGGTAAAAATCAAAAGTTCCAATTTGCTCACTACATGTAAATCCAATTCAAAATATTTCCATAACATATATCTGCTGGATGTTACACTATTGGTGTGTCACTCTGGAATGGATTAACTCCATGACAGGCTAGGCTCAGTTTTTCTGCATTTGGTGTTTTTAAACAGTTTATATTTGTTATCATATCAAAGACAGGCTTGCAGTTTTCAAAAGGAAGAAGAGAACACAGTGCCCAAGGCTCCTGCAGCATTACATTTCTTATTCCATTTTATCTTTCTTGGTTTTGACTAATGTCAGTAACAGCTACTGGTAATAAACTGCTTGTTACAGGCTGCTGTTGCCTTGAAGCCTGGCTTTGATACATTGTCAGCCAATCGGAAGCATTTCCTGATTACATTTCCAAATTGCTTGTTTATTGATCGAGAGTTAATAAAGCAAAAGACAACTTTACGGCTTAAATTAAATGAAAGTTTCCTTTGATGTTCAAATTATCCAATCAACCAACAGGCAGTGAAATGTAAGCATTTGAAAGTTTTATCTGAAAAGAAAAAAATGTATGAGATAAATGGATCTTAGTATAGACACGGTAGCTAAGTGCTAATGAAAAATATGTGCAACTTAGCATACTGTGATTTCATTTAATTCTCAGGCAAAGGAAATGATGTTGTTATTCAATCCACTCTGCTCCTCAAATACAAACAAGGGAAAATACTTCTGGGATGTCTGTCATTTGACTGACAATAATTTCTTAAAACCATTTTAGTAAATAAAATATATTGTCATGAATTTATCAGAGTCCTCATATTTGGCAATGGTAGTACAACTTAGATGCTATCTCTGGACCATCATGGTGTAGCTTCTTGATGACATATATGATACGTTCAACTATGCAAAAGAATTGGCCTCTTCAACATTTTTAGTAGCTTTTGACATTTTCTTCTCAAGGAGACAGCAATCTTTTATGGATACAGGTGAAATTAGACGTTTCTGTCAGTGATGGAAAGAAATAAATATTCTAAAGGTTTTCTCATTCCAAGACTCATAATAGACCAGCATTTTGTCACTGGATATTTGGTTAGAGGTGAGGGACATGGTTACTTGAGATCCTGAATAGTCCATAAAGTTTTTATTTTTCATGATTGTGCTATAATGTTAAGTAGAAAGAAAACAAATTTGTATGGAAAGTATGACAGCAAATCTATAAAAGAAAAAAGAAGAGGAGAGGGAGGAAGAGAAAGATTTCTTAAAAAGTATGCCAACAGCCAGGCATGGTAGCACAGGCCTGTAATCCTAGTACTTGGGAAGCTGAGACAGGAGGATTGCAGGTTCAAAGCTAGCTTCAGCAACTTAGAGAGACTCTGTATCAAAACAAAAAATAAAATAGAACTGGGCTATCGTTCAGAGGTGGAACACTCCTGGGTCAGATACTCCCTGACTTTTAGTCCACGTCATCAGATTCCTTTGTCATTTGCTATCATCAGACATTTTTTTTTTGTTGTTGTTTTTTCTGTGCTAGCCCTGGCAGTATGCAACTCACATCATATATCTCTTAGCACAATACCTGGCACAAACAAAGCAATCAGTAGCCTGGAGATTAGTGATTCTACATTCCTCCAGACAAATCCAGAATAAATCACGGAAAAAAATCTTTGTTCATTAATGCATTCTTATTTTCTTGAGCATTTACTGGTACAAGGCACATTTAAACATCATAGGAGATGAAAAGGTGGGTTTGACATGGGCTTTGTTCTAAGACTTATAATATTAATCAGCCTTTCTTTTGTCAAGGTTAGTGACTCTTTGATCAAAGCATGAATGGACACTTGGAAGTAGAACTGTGCTTACCTTTTGATAATTATATTTATATTACCACAATTCAATTTTAGGCCCAATACAGGATTTATTCATCATTTTTCTCTAGCACTCACTCCCCACCTTCTCACCTTCAGCAAGCTTTGAGCAAACCCTGTCAACTTACCTCCGCCACAGATTTGGAATCCATCTCATTCTACCTGCTTGCCCTGCCACCACTGTGTCCACAGCAACTTCGATCTCCTGTGGGCCTGCTTGTCTCCTGGATTCCACTTTGCTCCCCTATATTCTCTTTGCTGTAAGAGGGCAGAGTGACCGTTTTACAATTCAGTTCATGTTATTGCCATTTGCCTGTTTATTGTCCAGAAAATGTCCCCATGTGCACGTAATCAAGGCGAACTCCTTCCCTAAGCCCAGTGTCACACCTTACTCGCCTTGCCTGACTCCAAGATGGAGCTGTACTCCTGCTCCTGGGGAGTATTCAGAGCCACAGACCAAGCTGCCCTGTGCCTTGACCTTGGCCTGCATTCTTCTCCATGCTCTAATCACTTCCCCACACCATGTCATGGGTGGCCACTTGTTTTCATTCAAGACGGAGCTCATAGTCCACTCTGCAGAGAGCCTTGTCTAGAGAAGCCACTTACCATTTACTCTTTTGACATATCATCCCTTTAAATTTCCTTCAGAGCCCTTACCACTATCTGAAACTATCCAGTTTATGTGTTTATTAAAAACAAAACAAAACAAAATGGCTCCTTCTATTCTCTATTGGAATGTAAGGTTTATGAGGACTGGTTGTTTTCTAACATGTTCACTGGTATGACCGAATGCCAAACAGGGCCTGGTATGGATTATATGCTCAACAAGTATTTGTCCAATTAGTGAATGAGAAAGTGAATAAATGAATAGGCTTCACATTTATGGAAATGGTGAGCACTCAGCAAATACTTCATGGCTGGTGTTTGATATTCAGTGGAAACATAGCCCCTCTTCTCGCTGAATCCCATCCTGCCATCCAACTCCATTACAAGTCACATTGGCTTCATGAAACATTTCCCAACAACATCATCTATAAAGACCGCCCTTTTCTGGACCATTATATGTAATTTATTGTCCAATACAGGCTATGTTTGACAGTGAAAAAGAGGCAATATTAAAACTTCTGCAGGGCCAATAGGCATAAACTGTAACTATCCTTGGAAAATGGGATGTATGTCTACCCTATCCGTGTAACTCCTTTAATACATGTATACATTGACTATCATTTTTCAGAGGCATGCCATTTCCCCAGATTAGAACTTACATACTTATACTTAGTTATATTTAATTATGCTTAGCATACAACTGGGCTCCTAGGAGGTGCTAGCAAAATGTATTTTATTACTTACCATGTTCAGTCAGTGCTACCAAATTTCTCTTTCTCTGTGTTAAAATTCTCTTATTTTGTGGAAATTGTTTTAAGCAAATATTTTATAGTTCCTGTAAATTCACTAGGAAACTCTAGGCCAAAAACAGTAAGTTTTTTTTTTTTTTTTTTTTTTTTTCGGTACTGGGGATTGAACTCAGGGGCATTCTACCTCCGAGCTATACCCCCAGCCCTATTTTTTATTCTTTATTTTGAAAACGAGTCTAAGTTGCGGAGTGCCTCACTAGGTAGCTGAGGCTGCCCTCGAACCCGGATCCTCCGGTCTCAGCCTTCCGAATGCTGGGATTACAAGTGTGCGCCACCACGCTTGGCTAGTTTTTTTTTTTTATACAGCTCTTACTGCACTACTTCTACTTCATTCTTCATTTGACTGGAATACTATTCTCTCTTCCTTCTTCCCCATATTATTTTGACAAATAGTTATATATCTGCATATTTCAGCTTCTATGTCCCTTTTGTCCAAACATGTGGTTACATGTCAGCAATCAGGCCTCTACAGTACAGTGAGCTTCCCCAAAGGACCCTACATGAAGACTGCCTTCATTAGTCAAATGTGATATATCTATATCTATATCTTTGTAATATGTTTTAGGGACAGGAATTATGATGCCTCCAGCTTTGTTCTTTTTATTCACTATTGCTATACCAATTTTAGGTCTGTTTTGGTTCCATATGAGTTTTAATATATTTTTTTTCTATTTCAATGAATACCAGTGGTCTTTTGATGGGGACTGCAATGAATCCGTAAATAAGTTTGGGTTGCACTGGCATTTTAACAATATTAATTCTTTCAATCCATGAACATGGGATATATTTACATTCTTTAATGTTCTCTTCTGTTTATTTCACCAGTGTTTTATAATTTTCATTGCAGAAATTCACTTTCTTGGTTAAATTTATTTCTAGATATTATTATGGATAAGATTGATTTCCTGATGTATTTCTCAACAAATTTTTTAAATTAGTGTACGAGAATATTATTGTTTACTTTCTGTTTCCATATAGGACTGGGGTGAACTCTGTGAGGGAAATTACTTCTCTATTCTTTGGGTTTAGGACAATCCTTGTCTTATAGTGCATTCCCCAAAATATTTGTTGAATAAATGAATGAAGGAGTTTGCCTATGTTAGGCTTTTGGTGTAAGGAAAGGAAAATGTATCTGAATACTATTGAAAACCAATTTTAATAATTGTAATAGATTACTTTTTGAATACCCTAATGGAAACTTTGGACTAAATCATTCAGGCTGGCAACTGTGAATTTAGTCAATTGACTTAGCACATATATGCCAAGCCTTTTTAGTTAATTGAGGGACATTTTTTGTAGATAAAAAAGAATTCTTTACTGTGTTCATTTAACTATCACAAGTTATAATTGTTAATAACTATAGAGAGGCAGAGCTGTGTGATTAAAGTGAATACCTAGGGATTTATTCATAAACAATATATAGTACTTAAAAACAATCTCTTTTATATGCTTTTATTGGTGCATTATAGTTTCACATCATAATGTAAATCATGTTGACAATGACATACATGCACACAGCACTTGGTACCCTCCACCTCCCCATGAAAAACAATTTCTTTAAAATGAAAATACCTCTAAATGTCTTGCTAATACTTTCAAAAAGCAAAATATAGGAAATATGAGTTAATGTGTTAGAACTTGTATTTATATATTTCCTCTGATGAGTTTGAAACCCTTTAAAAGCATTTCTTAATACAAGAATTGTTCAAGTTATTAGACAGTATATGATTTTAACTCCATTCTCTTTTTATAATAAATCAGAAAAGCTGATATTTGGCTTAGTAAAAATCAAGCAGACCTAAAGAATGTCATATTCTTCAGTTTCAATAAATCAGTATAATAACAACAATAATTACAATTTCTGTCAGTAAGAGCTAACATTTTCAGGGTACTTATTATATGCTAGGCACTTTTCTAATTGTTTTACATCTTTTGATTATTTTAAGCACAAAAAATCACATGAGGCCAACAATATTATCACAGACAGGGTTACCAAATAAAACAGAAATGAAATAACTTTGTCAAGATAACATGTGAAAGTAAAATTAACATCCAAGCAGTCTGTCTCCAGAATCCATGTTCTTAACCAGCCACTGCATGGATACACAGAAGCTAGCCATGTACATTTTACACTTTTACACCATCTGTTAGTTTATGACAGTTCTTAAGTTCCATATAATTAGACATTATTCATTATGTACTCTCTCATGCCTATTTTTTTTCACTTAATATATCTGTAGATTCATCCATATTGTGTATACCAGTAGTTTATTCCTTTATTGTTTTATGGCACTTCATTACATGAATAAACCATGAAATAGTTATTCATTCTCAGTTTGGTGCTACCATGATAAAAGCTGCAGCAAACACTCTTAAACAGGTCTTTTTTTTTTTTTTTTTTGCGGTACTGGGGCTTGAACTCAGGGGCATTCTACCTCCGAGCTACACCCCCAGCCCTATTTTTTATTCTTTACTTTGAAACCGAGTCTCGCTAAGTTGCGGAGTGCCTCACTAGGTAGCTGAGGCTGGCCGCGAACCCGGATCCTCCCGTCTCAGCCTCCCGAATGCTGGGATTACAAGCGTGCGCCACCACGCCCAGCTTAAACAGGTCTTTTTTTAATGAATGTTAAAAGAATTCTGGTTATCCCCATCTTTAAAGAAAACAAAACAACGAAAATGTTCTCTAATGATGTTCAAAAGTACCTTTCGAATTCTTAAAAAAACAAAAATCAGCATAACATTAGCTGTTGCTGAAGAAATAGAAAAGAATCCTAGTTGATGACTAGGCCAGAAGTGAGCCCAGAAACAAAAAACCTCAAAAAGCTAATGAAATGGAAAACTCATGAAATATGATAAGGCACTCACAAAAATGTGTCCACAAAAAGACGTATATGAAAGTGTTCATAGCAGATTTATTCATTATAACTCCAAACTGGAAAAACCCAATCCAGCTCCACCCATAATCCTAAAAATTCTGTACATTTCATTTATTTGGTGGAACATTTATAGATTTAGTTATCCAGAGAGTGTACTGACAAGCCTTAAGTTTCAGTTATGTGCTACCTTTACATAAAACTTTATTTCTTCATTTGGTACTACTTATTGGACCCTGGGGCACTCCACTTCTGAGATTTTTATTTTTTATTTTGAAACAGGGTCTTGCTAAGTTACTGAGGGTATTGTTAAATTGCTAAGGCTGGTCTTGAACCTTCAATCCTCCTGTCTTGGCTTCTTAAGTACTGGGATTACAGACTTGCACCATCACACATGGTTTATATAGAACTTTAAGTTGACGAATTTCACATACATTACATTCCTGATAAGGGGTAGAACAGGAACTCAAATGCAAGACATGTGATGCTAACTTGCTTGTGTTTCCCTATCACATCCTGATTACACCTCATCAGGAAAAGCTACACTCAACGTGATTACTTATGACCAAGTGCATTTAATTTTTAATGTCTTTAAAGCTGTGTCTTATACTTTGGAGGGTTTTTCTAATTAGAAATAATTAGTTGCATATGCATTCTGAACTACCCTTGTCAGTGAGTCTCAAACTTTCCTATCTCATCCTTGACAGTCACCCTATCAAGGAGCTTGTACTTTGTCATGAGAGATACACACTCCTTTCCACCAAGGGTACAAGTGTTTTGTTGTTTGTCAATGATGTTTCATTATTACCATTTTCATTCCTGGTAAACTTAGCAAAGTCAAAACAAAACCAAAAAGTTTGTCTTTTTTTTTTTTTTTTAATGGAAAAGCAGAGTTTTTAGAATGGTAATGTGTCTGATTACTTTTTAAAGCGCAAGTAACTTTCCATCTCCTAATACTGTTAGCAAGATTTAAAAATTTCTAGAAAAAACAAATAATAGGGAAATTCCTTTCTAGACTTTTGTTTTCTTTGCTATCTTTAGAAAGTTTGACTTTCAACAGTGTCAGTCCCTCAAAGTTTTGCTAAGTGACCACGTGGTAATCTACCATTGAATGGTATTAATAGAGGGTAATGGTCTTAGGTATTACACTTCTTTCTAGATAGAAAATTTGCCCCTTAACAGGGATTATTAGGAGTAAACTCAAAGTGATTTATAATATAAACTCAGGGACTTGCTGGTATAGAGAAATATAGTGGTTGTGGAGGTGGATGGAGAGAAGACATCTGGGTCAGAGCCTAAGCTGCCTGAAAGTGGTTTGGCAAGGGTCCTCCCTAAATCCAGATGACGATGTTTAGTGAGAAGCACGGCCACCAACTTGACCCACTCACCGTGCCCTCGCTGTTATGCCCTCCTGAGAGGCAGCATACTCTGCGTACCTGTTCACTACAAGATCAACGTCTTCATGTGCACACTCAGCAGGAAACACTGCTTTCTACACAACTTCTCTGCATAAAAATCAAAATCTTTTTTTTTTCCCCTCCTCAGCTTTTAGTCAGGGTTGCTTGGTTGACAGGATTCATCTGTAAATAGTTTTATTTTTTACCAGTCATGAAAAATCACACTCTTTTCTGTCTCAAATTGGAAACTTTGGCGCCATGTTCATTTCCGTGAAAACATATTGCTTTTTTGCTTTTCCTGATGTGTCCTCTCTTCCAGTGTGAAGTGGTTCATTCTATGAGCACCAGTAGAGCTGAGCTCGCTTTCTTCTTTCACTGTGGTTTAGTTAGCTATGCCAATTCTATATACATATATACATACTTTAAATGGATACATTATTGTATCCTTAATTTATAGTTAAAATTATTTCTTTCCAAACACTTTCATCCTAGAATGAAAACAACAACAAAAAATCCAGCCATAAAAATGAAATAATTATTTTTTTGTTTTAAAAGGTAAATTAGATATAAATCTTAAAGATAATTTTTTGGACTAGAGATTGAACCTAGTGGCATTCTACCTCTGAGCCATACACCCAGCTCTATTTTATTTTTATTTTGAAACAGGGTCTTGCTAGGTTGATGAGACTCACTACTTGCTGAGGCTGTCCTCTAACCTGAGATTCTCCTGTTTCAGCCTCCTAAGTACAGAGATTACAAGCATGTGTCACCATGTCTGGCTAAAATATTTTTTTTTGCGGTACTGGGGATTGAACTCCAGGGCATTCTACCTTCGAGCTACACCCCCAGTCCTATTTTTTTATTCTTTATTTTGAAACCGAGTCTCACTAAGTTGCGAAGTGCCTCACTAGGTAGCTGAGGTTGGCCGTGAACCCGGATCCTCTGGTCTCAGCCTCCCGAATGCTGTGGCTAAAATATTTTAAAGGATAAGATTTTTT
>PVLC010013852.1:0-40580 GCA_004027655.1 Graphiurus murinus
TTTAAAATCATAATTGCTGGGCGTTGTGGCACATGTCTATAATCCTAGTCCTTGGGAGGCTGAGACAGGAGGATCACAGGTTCAAGGCCAGCCTCAGCAACTTAGGCCTTCAGCAACTTAGTGAGACCCTGTTTCAAAATAAAAAGTAAAATAGAACTGAGGGTCTAACTTGGAGGAAGAATGCCCTTGGGTTCAATCACCAGAACCAATAAATAAAAAAAAATAAAAATCACAATTATTAATATTACCACCAATCTTATCTAAAAAGTATTAACTATTGAGAATTCATTAAACTCAGGGTAGCAGATATGTTTTTCCAGAATTCTGATTTTAGCTTTAAAGCTCAGATTTTAACAAATATTGTTTTCTTAGAAGTGATGGGATAACTTTATTCTTTTCAATAATCTATCTTCCAAATGTCCAAGTCTGAAAAAAGAAAAAAAAAAGTACTCTAGGAAAAACGTGACTAGTTCATTGGACAATGCCAACAATCACATGAGTGCCTTCCCATGAGATAGTCCTTGGCACTTCAGTATGAAGCAGAAGCCCTTTCTGCATTCTTCCCACAACTTCATAAAAGGTCAAAAAGATACATACCTAAGAGTAAAGTTTTTTTTGTTGTTTGTCTTTTGGTGGTAGGTACTGGGGACTGAATCTAGGAGCGTTATACCTCCAAGCTAAACTCCCAGCCCTTTTTTTATTTTCTGTTTTGCTAGGTTGCTGAGAGTCTTGCTAAGTCGCTGAGCGTGGCTACAGATCTGCAATCTTCCTGTCTCAGCCTTCCAAGTACTGGGATTATAGACATGTGCCCACAATGCCCAGCAAAAATTGAGATTTAATAAAAGTAACACTAGTTTGGCTGCATCGGGATACTCTTGAGTGAAACTGGCTGCCCCTCCTCTGCTTTGACATGTGCTAAGGATCCTGAAATTCTACCCTCCTGGCTTCTTTGCACCTTACAGCATCCACAGTGCAAATGTCAAGATGGTGGGGGAGAAGAGCGTGCCTTGTCAGGGTGTTATTTTGAGGCTGGTTTAGACCTCTTCAGTTCCCCGAAAGGGTCTCGGGGACTCCATAAGTATGCAGGCCCACACCTGACAACCACAGCAAGAGACAGTAGAAAACACAGAGCGTCTTGCCAACACTGGAAGTTAGACTTTTCCTTCTCTTCTTCCTTGTTGTGGCTTGTGGCCTTGGCGACGAGCTTGTCTAATGAGGCCAGCCTTTGGGAGACTGGTTATTTTGATGAACTCCCTCTAGAATTCTTTCCTGGCTCCCTAGAGCCCCACTGCTTTTTGTTTTCCTAGGATGTATATTGATGCCAGAAACAAGCCCTGGTTTTAGATTGACTTTACTGTTGGCTTTGGTACAAGAAAACCCAGATAATCTTTGCTTTTTTGTACATTGCAGAGCTAATACATGTATTCTAAAATGTGATAATTTCCTGATCTTGTATGTGAGGATCTTAACTCTGCTATTATAGAAGCTCTTTGGTGATCTTAGTAAAGGCTTTAATGTGACTCATGAACCCTTGAATAATAATAATAATAATAATAATAATAATAACAACAACAACTATAACAACTGTGTGTAACTGTGGATTGATCAGGGGCGTTTTACCTCTGAACTCTACCCACAGCCCTATTTTTTATTCTTTATTTTGAAACAGGGCCTCACTAAGTAGCTGAGGCTGGCGGCGAATGTACTGGGATTATAAGTGTCTTCCACCATGCCCAGCAAACCCTTCAATTTTTTTAAAAAAATTTGCTGGGTTTTTTTTTGGAGGGGGGTGAGTAATGAGAAGGAAGGTTGTTGGGCAAAATTAATAGTTTCAGTCAAGTTCTCAAAGAGGTTTCTGACCCGTTTCCCTACAAAAAAACAAATTTAAAAAATGACTGCTTCTGATTGACATTTTTATGGGGTGGCATCTTCTTACCCATTACTCATTTCCTAATGTGCTTCTTTTGGAAAGAATTTTGAAAGCTCCCTCCCTGGCTTGGCTCATCTCCTTTCCAAGCTCTTGGCATTTCTTGCCAGTCCACAACACTTGGCCCGTGCTGACATGTCACTTGAGTTGTTTTTGAGTGTACCTTCTGACCTTTTCTGCCCTGGTATAAATACAGACAGGCAGCTGCCATGCATCTTATTTCTTTTATATTCCAAAATGCAGAGTCAGAATTTGGATCCCTTCAGAGGGGGGATATTTCAGACCAGAGAATACTTTCTGCTAAATTAGTAGGTCCCTTTTTGAACTATTGAGATGTGCAAACTTGCAATATTTATTTATGCCTCAACCCCAAGGCATGTTTTCCTCCCACACATTCTTCAGTCTGCTTCTTGGAATCCAAGTGCTGCCATGGAATCTTCTGTGTAATTCCAACAGTAGCATTTTTGGATCATTTTCTTGATTCGTGGGAGGAGTGTGGTGACTGCCGCTCGCTGACAAGAGGCAGCGGGGGCTCTGTAGAATGAAGATACATACATCTGTATTATGAAATGTCAGCCACTGCACACACACCTCTCTCCCAGGTCAGCCCTGCTGTGCTGCAGAGAAGGTGGCACAGGGCAGCTCTGCAGCGTGCAGCACCCTCAGCAGCAGCAAGAACACCCCTCATAACATTGGCCTCTCGTGGGTGAGAATTGGCAGGTTTTTCAGACCTCACTGTGGCTTAAACAATGGGACTGCTCCTTACTTCATAAAAATGTTAAGAATTTTGTAGTGTGTGGTTCAATTCAGTGCCTTTGCTGCTTTTGAAAGGGCTTTGACTTTTCTCAAACTAGTGCCTAACAGTTATGAAGCCACACAGTCTTTGTCTTTCATGGGAGACAGGAAAATAATATAGATATGAGTAGACTGAGCAGGACTGGTTATAAAGAGGTGGCAGACTTGACTTGCACACTTGATGAAGTGAGTGTGTAAGCCAGTCAGATCCAATAATACCCTATTCAAGAATATGCCTCTGCTAGCTAGATTGCTTTCTCGGCAACATTGGAATCATAGTGGCATGCTGGATTTTATTTTTCCATTTCCTGCACCCTCTAGAAGCACATGGTGTTTGCACCAGTGTAAATGTGCCCTAATGCTCCTACCTTCTGGGGTCAAACCTACAACATGGCTTTGTCATAAGTAGACAAGACAGTTGGGACTTACCAGAATTTTACTTTTCCCAACTAGTTGAATAATAGTAGAGGTGACGTTGGTGTCCTGTGGTTCCAGGTCAGGGTCTTTGAGTGCTGTCCTTCGTCTCTTGGGAGGGACAGTGCCCTTGCGCTGGTGGTCCCTGCAGTCCCTGCTAAATGTTGTATGTGTGCTCTTTGACTAGCTCACTCCTCCTTGGGGGCTGAAGTTGGTCAAAGTCTCCTTTGGGAAATACCACTTTCTGGAGGAGAGCCAGGTAAGGTGCATCTTGGCTCTGCGTTCCAACCAGATGCCCTCTGTTACTGCATGATCAAATGTGCCGCTTTGCGTCTCTACTTGTCCCACTACAGTGCCCTTTCTGTTTTTAAGGAAAGAAGGATTGTCGAAATGTGGAAGATGCAAGCAGGCATTTTACTGCAATGTGGAGTGTCAGGTAGGTGCGGGCCAGCTGGCAGGGAGGGCCTCTTTCCTCTGAAGATCAGGTCCCCAGTGTCCTCATCCTTGTGGCATTCTGCAGCATGCTTCTGCAGCCAGGGACACCTTGTGTGTGTGCTGCCTGGGACTGACAGGCAGCCAGGGACAGGCAGTCACAGTTTGGGGCCACATGCAGAACTGAAAATGAGGCACAGGAGAAATGAGAAGGACACAAGGAAAACCATATTAGGTACGAGGGGGGACGTTACCAAGGTTGACAGTTTGCCTCCAAGGATGCCAGTAACAGATGGAAAATGCAGAGATGAAAAATGGAAAATGATAAAATTCTGTCTTGAAAAGGTTTACATTTTGTGGGCATGAGTCTGTAATATTCAAAATCCCACATGGTGAGCTGGGTGCAGTGGCATAAGACCGTCATCCCAGCAACTCAGGAGGCTGAAGCAGGAGGATCATAAGTTCAAGGCCAGCCTGGGCAACTTAGTGAGACCCTGTCTCAAAATAAAAAATAAAAAAGGGGGAGCAGGGGATGTAACTCAGTGGTAGAGCAACCCTGGGTTCAATTCCTAGTACTGGGGGAGAAAAAAAGAAAGAAATCCCTGTAGTAGGCTTCCCTCCGCCTCAGGATGTGTGAGGCCTGCCTGGTGCCCTGGGCTGACATGAGGGTTGTGTAGCCAGAGGAGGCTGCTCTGAACTTATTCCAAGCCAGAACTTGGAAGCAGCCAGGGCCGAGGGTTTAGGAGGTGAATGCTGTAAGGCAGGCATGGGAAGGTAAATACAGAGTTGGAGAAAGCCATGTGAGGCTTTTTGAGGGGCAAAGAAGGGTGTTTCCCATTACACCATTTCCACAAAGTGTTCCTAGGTACTTCACAGGAAATGCAGTCCATGTCTGCTTAGGGGAACATGATCTATTTGTTTGTTTGTTTATTTCAGAACCTTTCATAGTCTTTCCTATGCTAATATGCAATAGGAATTTCTAAGCCTTTCATTTGACCTGTATACCCTTTTGTCTTTTTTTTTTTTTTTTTTTTTTTTTTTAAGAGAACCTATTAATACACCTTGGGAAAGGCCAGTGCTATTAAAGGGTGGCTCCAGTGACAGGGAAGATTTTTCTCATATCTTCACCTCTTTGTTGTTATTCTTATACCCCAGGTCATCTACCCTCTGACCCCAGCCTTACCTACTCTACCTGTGATAATGCACTATTTTAGTTTTTCCTCCCCACCTCCCTGTGCTTGTTGGCCTCTGAAATGCCTGAGCATGGGAGAGACAGCCAAGCCCTGGTGATTCATCTGACCACAGAGCTCCAGTGACAGCAGCTCCTTGCCAGAGTCGGCTACACATGGTGTTGCTGGTTCGGAAGCTCAGAGTCCCTTGGCTGCTCTGAAGACCCAGAGCACAGTCCCCTGGCCTGTATCTGCCACACAGGCTTCCTGAGGGAGAGACTGTGGGACAGGGAGGATAGAAATGGGGCTCAGAGTTGAATTTTTGGGGAGTGTGCCTTCTTCAGAAGAGACTGTACTTTGCTTGTACCAGGTGTAGGTAAGGTGTTCTATGCATAGATTACCATGGGATCCCAGAGATCAGTGGGCCTTGGGAAATACGTGGTTTGACCGTTACTTTCTATAAGTGGTACCTGTCTTTTGTTTGTATGTGATACTAGGGACTGAACCCAGGTGTGCTCTACCACTGAGCTATACCCCCATTTCTTTCTCTTTTTTTTTTTTGTGGTACCGGGGATTGAACCCAGGGGTATTCTACCTCCGAGCTACACCCCCAGTCCTATTTTTTATTCTTTATTTTGAAACAGGTCTCATTGAGTTGCGGAGGGCCTCACTAAGTAGCTGAGACTGGCCTCGAACCTGGATCGTCCGATTTCAGCCTCCCAAGTATTGGGATTACAAGTGTGTGCCACTTCGACTGGCTCCCCCATTTCTTTTCCTTTTTTTTTTTTTTTTTGCGGTACTGGGGATTGAACTCAGGGACATTCTACCTCCGAGTTATACCCCCAGCCCTATTTTTTTTTATTCTTTATTTTGAAACAGGGTCTCACTAAGTTACGGAGTGCCTCACTAGGTAGCTGAGGCTGGCCATGAACCCAGATCCTCCAGTCTCCGTCTCCCAGATGCTGGGATTACAAGTGTGTGCCACCATGCCTGGCTTTCCCCCCATTTCTTTTCATCTTTTACTTTTTATTTTGAGACAGGATCTCTCTAAGTTGTCCAGGTTTGCCTTGAGCCTGTGATCTTCCTGTCTCAGTCTTCCAAGTACCTGGGATTACAGATGTGTGCTACCATGCCCGACTAGTGGTGCCCATCTTGATGAGTTGCTGGAACCAAATGCTATGATAGAAGTGAAAGTTCTATATATACTCTCATACTTTGAACACATGTGAAGGATTTTTATAAGCAGACTTAGAGCCTACAGTAAAGTTTAATTTGTATAATTCAGACTGGACTGAAGCTTGGTTTTATGCAAAGGGTTAAGTAAAACAGTATAATTTTGATTTAAGGGGCCTTCTTTTTTTTTAACTTAAGAGAATGGCTGTTTTCTAAGAACTTAAGGGTAAGAAATACTTCTTACAAAATGAGTCTTCACTTCTCTGATAACTGAGAACAGTTCATTAATACCAAACCTTAAAATGTGTGACATGCAGCCAGACCTGTGGCTCCCCTGGGCACCCTGCTCAGCTGTGTTCTTTGGGTCTCACTAGGTGGCAGTATGTTGATGAATTGTCACAGTACAGGTTGGAATTTTCAGGTGCCCATTATGGTTCCTAGCACATAGTCTTCCAGATTTGTAGACTTAGAAACCTCCTTTGTGGGCACGCAGTGAGGGGGCCTTCCATCGAGGAAGGCTAACATTAGTCACATACCCCAACCTGTATGTGCCTGAGAGCTGTTACAATGAACACTTTTCCAAGGGTCCTGGATGGAGGAAAGAATTGTGAAGTTGTAGAAAGGCTTTAGTGGTACATGCCAGTATTCCCAGTACTTGGGAGGCTGAGACAGGAGGATTACAGGTTCAAGGTCAGTACGAGCAATTTAGCAAGACCCTCAGCGACCAAATCAAAATAATAATGATAAAGGCCTAGGGGCTCAGAGGTAGAACACTCCTGGGTTCAATCCCTACTATCAAAAAAAAAAAAAAAAAAAAAAAAAAAAAAAAAAAAAAGGCAGAGGAACCCAGAGCCCCTGCAGTTTTGGGTTTTTTTTTTTTTTTTTTATGCTTCTCTTAAGTGTCTAGTGACCAGAGTGCCCTTCCAGGTGGCAAGCAATGAAAGAGCTTCTGAAACCTCTTGTCACCAGAGGGGACAGGCTGGGTTTGACTTGAAGTTTCATCTGTCTTCTATGCTGGAGGAAGAGGCTAATGACTCATAAGGTTTTTCAGCCTTTAGTACTGAAGAATGGAATAAGTTGGGAGAGATAAGTGAGGTGGTGAGTTAAAATATAATGAATCAGAGTGGGCAGGAAGGCTTAATGAAAGTAAGTGTGTGGAGCTGGAGGGCGGTCCAGGTGCTTCATGCAGGAAATCATTAGGGAGGAATCTGGGGCATCAGCTCCAGGTAAAAATGTGTTCATGGTTGGACTTAGGGGAAGGCTTGCGTAGGCTCAAAGTGGAGGCTCTGCTGCAGGCTCTGCATGGCCCAGATGTGAGCAGCTATGGGTGAGGAAGGTGACACGGGGGATTTTCCTGCTGATCAACTGGCCTTCTTTGATCAAAGGCAGGCCCACCCACCTGGGGTCTGCAGATAAGGTGGAAAGGAATGGAGATTGTCCAGTGCAACCCAGCAGTAGATAGGAATGTGGCGTCCAGAGTGGCTCGGTAACCTGCTCACGGTTGACAGGACGAGACTTAACACGCTGCTAGGGAATGGCAGGAGTGCACTTGGGACCTGCCAGGAAAAGGAGGTGTTGTGGGAACAGGTCATAGAAACAGAAGTGGCTTTTAGTGGCCGTGAAAGGGATCAGCTCTGTCCTTTGTCTCTACTCTGGCTAGACAACTCCCTGAGAATGCCAAGGCACACGTTCTACCTGGAGTTTCCTCTTCCCACGGAACAAGCCGTCTTCAGGGACGCGAGTCACTGTGTGCCCTCCCACCCCCTTCTCTATTCACAGGTTTAGGACTTTGCTTCACTTGCTCTAGTTGGTTCTGCCTTGTCTGGTTTATTCCCTCTTGATAAGAGTGGGTGGGTGTCAGAGGAAAGATTAAATTGATGATGCCTGGAAAGGAAATGGGTGGAAATAAGAGGGGACACCGAAATTCCTTTTTAGTTAGGCTGGTATTTTGCAACCTGTGTGTTTTAATAGCTATTTTTTGTGTAATTTTTTGGTTTTTGGTACTAGGAATTGAACCTAGGGGCATTCTACTTCTAAGGTATACCCCTAGACCTATGTTTCTTTGTTTGTTTTTGTGATGCTGGGGATTGAACCCAGGGGCATTCTACCTCTGAGCTACACCCCAGCCCTATTTTATTTTGTATTTTGATACAAGGTCTCAGTAGGTTGCTGAGGCCCTTGTTAAGTTGCTGAGGCTGGCCTTCAACCTGCAATCCTCCTGTCTCAGCCTCCCAAGTATTGGGATTATAGGCATGTGCCACCAGTATTCAAATTACACTATTCACTCAGACTTCTTTATTAAATTGTACCATGATGTACTCAAAAGAATAGTTTTAGAAAGTTTTTATGTAAGATAATCATTGTGCAGTAAACAGTCTGGAAGATATTTCTTCACTTAAAAATAGGAAGTAAAAAGCTGGGTGCAGTGGTGCACATTTATAATTCCAATACTTGGGAGACTGAGACCAGAGGGTTGCAGATTCGAAGCCAGCCTCAGCAGATTGTATACCAGCCTCAGCAATATAGAGAAACTCTGTTTCAAAATAAAAAATAAAATAGGGTGGGGAGTGTAGCTCAGAGGTAGAATGCCCCTGCAATCAATAATGAGTACCACAGAAAAAAACCCTTTCTCTATTTTGTAAATGAAAGCGATAGGTTATGAGTGTGCTTTTGAAAGTATGAAGGGGCATATCCTGATTGGGATTTTTTTAAAGCATATGTTAAGAGCATGTTACAAAAGGTAGGGGAAATTTTTAGGCTTTTATTATTGATTAGAAAATAGCCAAGTGTAGGAAATGTCTAATCAATCTCATCAGCCCCTCTCATTGTTTGGCTGATTAGTAAATGGGGCAGAGTCCTAGGTTCAGTCCTAGTTTAGCTCATTGTAGTCTCCTAGCCCAGCCAAAGGATGCATCCTAAATCTGGCTGGCCCGCTGTTTTTCCTAATGTCCAACATCACTAGTAGTAAGGAATATGTGTGGATGACTGAGTGGGTCCCATCCCTCTTATAGAGAATGCAAAGCCAAGCCCACATCCTAGTGATGGTGGCTCGAGCATGGGTTCTGTGCCTTTAAGCTGGTCAATAGCCACCTGATGCTCTTCCACTCTTTTGCTCAGATAATGGTAGTGGGAAAGTAGAACTGTGACATTTTCTTGCTATACACATTTTAAGAAACCATATACATGTGTACTTGTGGACTACATTTAGAAAGCTTCGTTAGAACAATGGAACCCCCAAATGTTAGAGTTTGCAAAGAGGGTGGAATGAAATCCAGTTTCTTTTCTAGGAAGGCAGTGTCATTTGCTCAGCAGAAAATGGATGCTAGAATGGTCTCTCTTTTCTTCCTGCATTGGAAGTGCTGTATACCATGAAACAATTTTGCAATTCTTTATGCATCTTTTAGCATTTTTATCTATGCACAAAAGTGACAGTCATTCACAGCACTTATCTGAGCTAAAAATGAATTTGTAGTTTAAAAAGAGAACCATTACTACAAAAGATACCTGCTTAATCTCATAGATTTGATTTCTTAAATTTATTACACCAACAATCTGTACTTACTATAGAAAAATCAGAAAGTTACAAACTAAAAGAACAAAATGAGAATCTTATGCCTTGAAAGAAAACCACTAGTAACATCTACGTTAATACTTGTCTTTCTGAATCTTTTTTGTACATGCATTATTTTTCTCTGGAAAATGGATTCTTGTTTACATAAAATTTTACAAGGATTTCAATTAGGGAGCAATAGCTTGAATTTTGGAAAAAAAATAGTAGTTTAAGAAAAAAAAGGTTTCAAATAAACTGGAAAAAAATGTTTAAAAGGCATAAAGAAGCCAGGTATGATGGCGCATGCCTGTAATCCTAGTAATTTGGAGGCTGAGATGTGAGGATCGCAGGTTTGAGGTCAGCCTCAGTAATTTAGCAAGACCCTCAGCAATTTAGTGAGACCCTTTTTCAAAAATTAAAAATAAAATAGGGCTTTTAGAAAAATAAGCAACAGGTGGGTATTGACCATCTTACAGGAATAGGACAGGCTTTTTTTGTGGAGTGGGGGTACTGGGGATTGAACCCAGGGACATTCTACCTCTGGGCTACAACCCCAGTTCTATTTTTTAATTTTTATTTTGAAACAGGTTCTTACTAGGTTGATGAGAATCTCACTACTTGCTGAAGCTGCTCTGGAACCAGTGATCCTTCTGTTTCAGCCTCTCAAGTCTGGGATTTCTAGCATATAGCACCATGCCTGGCAAGACCAGGCTTCTGAGCCTCCTTCCCTCAGATGTAGGTTGTGTTTTGCATTCTCAATAAAATAAGGTGTAGCTCAGAGGTAGAATGCCCCTGGGTTCAATCCCCAATTCCCAGTTAAACACACACAGACACACACACACACACACAGACGGCATAAAGAATTGCAAAGTCACTCTACAACAAAATAACAAAATTGCCAGCATTGAAGAATGAATTTTAGCTTTTTTTTTTTTTTTTTTTTTTTTTTTTTTTTTTTTTTTTCAGTTTTGCCTAGTGTGTTTGTTTATGATTTTTTTTATGGGCAAATTTCCACTGTCAGGTTCTCTAAGATTTGTGAACTGTCTATATGATAAAAGAGTGTATATCAAAACATGCTCAAAATAGGGGTAGAGGTACAGCTCAGTGGTAGAAGCTTGTCTAACATACATGAGGCTCTGGGTTCAGTCCCTAGACTTTGGGGTAAAAAGCTAAAAACCTATCTAATATTCCAACCAGATCCCTCCCCTCCCCTCCCCTCCCCTCCCCTCCTCTCCTTTCCTCCCTGCTCTTTTCATTTTCTTTATTAGAATTGAGGCTGAGCAGTGCCATTGTGGTACATCTCTATCTTTCTTCCTTAATCCTTATTTCTCATCACTTTTAAAAAAGAAAGTGATAATTATTATTAGTAGTAGTATTACGGTAGATCTCCCTTGGTGAAACTTAGATGGTTCTACATTTCCTGGCATTTATCCAGCTATCTGACGCAACTGCTATGTGGGACTGTATCTAATTATAGGTACTCTTGCTTTTACCTTGTGTTCCGATCTGGTCATAAGCTTGAAGTCAAATACTTGATCCCCCTCATTGCTTCTAGGGTCGGTTGGAAGTGCTCATTGAATGACTGAATGAACCAATAAATAGTTACACCTTTTTCGAGAGTATGCTATGTGCCAGAAAGTACTGTTCTAAGTGCTTTTCCTGGATTTGTTTATTGGGTCCTCACAAAGGACCTTTTGTGCAAACACAAAGGATCCTGATTATCCCAATTCGAAAAGATGCCTGATTATCCCAATTCGAAGGGCCTGGTAGCTTCTGAGCTTTGCATTTGATTATCACTGTTGGAAGGTGTAAAATTGTAGACTCGGGATTCTGAACTGTTAAGTAACTTAGGGGTCATGTGATTGGCAGGCAAGGAGATGGGGTGAGAGATTGAGAAGCCTGCCTGGCATCACACAGCAGAATGCAGGTCTCCAGAATCCCTGGTCCTGTCCCTCTCCCTCCTGCTTGTCAGCACTGCCCTCCTCCCAGAGCATTCGCTGCAGTTAGATTCCCTTCCCAAGAGGAGATTTACATCATAAATACCAATATATGTATTATTTGTAGTAGCATTAACTAAATTATATTAATAAATGATAAAATTATTCAATCTTAATACTTAACCTTTTTCTCCCAGGAATTCATTGTTGTTGGTAAACACCAAAGCACCATCCACAGTTCAGAAAAGCAACAGCATAACAGCCCATCAAGGACTTAATTTGGATTTTATTCTTGTAGTTCCTGGGGTCATAGTCTTGTTAATTGTCACTCTGTCTCAGGTAGTGACCCTCCCTCCCCTCAGGTGTGCAGAGAGCCTCTTGTCCTTTCCTCTTTGCTTTGCAGCTAGAGGAGCAGGTTTGTCTGTCAGGTGCTGGACCCTCCCTTCTCTACACACACACACACACACACACACACACACACACACACACACACACACACACACTCCTCTGCCTCATCACCTTGCTCTTGCTTGAGACATTGGCTAAAAACAAACCCTCCGCTCCCTTGTGCATATCTTGTCATTTCTTTCTCTCCTTGCTCTTGGTTATATTTGGCAAGGTGTTATTTAACTCTGCAGAACATCTTGGCACAGAACTTGAGCCCTGGCTTCGGGCCAGGTACTTCACTAAATCATAAGCCATATTGTGTCCTTCCTTTTCAGGACTGAGGTGGAGGGAAGGGGGCAGGAGACATCTTCATTCAACAGCTCTGTTGAGTGCCCAGTGAGCATCAGACGCAGGGATAGATTCTGGGTTTACAGCTGTGAACAAAACAGGATCAGCTCCTTTACTTTAATGGGAGGTGATAGATACCAAGCCAAAAAACTAGTGCATATGTAATGTATCGGCTGGTGAGAAGAGGAAGCAGGAAGTGAGGAAAGGGAGGGTGCTGGGGAAAGGGCTGTTGGGGACAGAATAGGCACTGGCAGGTGTCTTGAGAAGGTGACACTGAAAGAGCTGGCTGTGGAGAGCTGGGGGAAGCCAGCGCTAGACAGGAAACAGCAAGCACACAGGTCCTGAGGCGGGAGAATGGCTTGATGTGTTTTCTGGAGCAAGGACATGGCTGTTGCCACGTCGGAAGGCTGGCAACAGGAAGCGTGGTGGGAGAGGATGGGTCCGAGGAGTAGGGGGAGCCTCTATGCCTATGACCTCTGGTCACCTGTGGAACTTTGCCTTTTGTCTTAGAAGGTTCTGAGCTGAGGACTGGCATGGCCTGAGTTTTGTTCAGCAGCATGCCAGTGGCTGCCCTCATGAGTGTAGTTGAGGGTAGGGGAGGGCAGAGATGGGCATCCAGTTGGACGGCAGTGGCAGTAATCTTGTGAGAGATGTCAGGGTTGTGTCAGGATGGAAAAGTCGGGGTGGCGGGCCTTAAGGGCTCAGAGTCTAGATACCTTCTCAGGGCAGAGGCTAAGGATGGCCAGGGAGTTCAGTGTTGGAGTGTGCGTGACAGCACAGTGTCCTGGACCACTCTAGGTTATTGACCCAAGCATTCGGAAGAGAGGACTTGCTATTTTCTGAGCTGGGGAAGGCTGAACAGGATAGTACCTTGTTCCCTTGTACCGGAGTGTCCAAGGACTCTATAATCCATGTTCAGATGTGCTCTGATGCTTCCCATCCAAAAAGTAGTTCCCCCTCAACCCTTCCACACATGAAGCTTCACCCCATCCCTCCGGCTTTCCACATCGCCTCCATCCTCACTTAAATCCACTCCCAGCACATCTCACCTCATCACTCCACCCAACTGGCTTTTTATCCAAGTCAGCTCTGACCCCCGTGAGGCCAGACTAATTTTCCGTCATACTAAACCTGTCACCAGCTTTGGCGTCACCATTTGCTCCCTTGTCCTCGGAGTGCTCTCTCCTTTTGCACTTCACAACATCACAGCACCCTTCTCCTCCTCCTGCCTTCTCATCTTGATGGAGGGATGGCATCTCCACCCCCTCAATAATGAGAGCGTTCCCTTTACACCCTACCTGGGCATGAAAGCCTCAAGATGTGTGACAGAGAGAAATGCAAGTTGATTTAGTTTTTTAGTCAAATCAATCAGAGAAGTCTGTATTCCTATGTGTTCCCAGTAGTTACCCTTGTAAGGTTCTTTGAAGGCCCTTGACAAAGCCCTCCTCTGTGCTTTCTCCTAAAAATCACCTGTTTGCCCTGGTGAGAACAGAGGCAGACCAGTACCCAAGTCACTCACCCCTGTGTGTATGGGCGCATGTGGTTTAGAATAACGGTCTGCAGAAAGACACGAGATGCTTGATGAAAAAACACAAACCATGTTTCCTCATCCCAACAGCCTCGACCAGGCCTGGGTCAAGGTAACAACTATATCTGTCTTAAAAGATGTTTTTAATTTCTTGCTTTGTGAACATCCTCATGTTTTCCAAAATGAAACATTTCCCTTGACCTTAGCTAGGCAGACTCAGTGAATCCTTTCTTCTTGTACTTAGTTACAATGTTGTGTGTGTTGATAATTTAAAAAAAAATCTTTCCAGAAAGAAGATTGGCCCATGCACAAGTTGGAATGTTCTCCCATGGTTGTTTTCGGGGAAAACTGGAATCCCTCGGAGACCGTAAGGCTAACAGCAAGGATTCTGACCAAACAGGTGAGGAAATGGGTAATGTTCAAGGGCATTTTGTTTTCTTCTCAAAGGTCAGGAAAATGAGAACCTGACCTGTGGTGATCATGTCTTGTTAAAGGTTCTTGGACTCCATACCTGCATATCTGTGTGGACAGGGTAGGACGCACCAGGCTTATGTATTAGGATGTTGCTTATCCCAGACCAGGAACATAGCCATGGCTATTAAATTCTAGCCCTTTTTTCAAAACCAGTTTACAAAGAACACCTGACTGAAGATATTGATTAGAGCTTCCTGGGAAACCAGGCTGTTATGAGAAGCTTTGCAATTCCCCTTTTTCCTTTCTGACATGGAGAGTGCATCCTGGCCCCTTTTCCTGTGCAGTATCCTGCGCTGCTTCATCTCCTTAGATTCTTGCTTGCGTGCAGACAGGCAAGGAAGGGAAGGGAGCAGCCAGGACGATGGCATGTGTAAAGAAGAGAGAGAAGAAAAGTACAAACTGAGGGAAGAAGGAGAGGAAGAGGGTAAGAAAATGGGAAGGAGGAAAGGAAGAAGGAAAGAAAGAGATGCCCCAGTGGGAACAGGTGGTCACCAACACACTTCTCCAAAGCTGACGTGTAAGACTGTTTCCCCTTGCTCTGTGAGTCCTTCTGACTTCAGGTCCTTGGACACCTGAGCGCTGAAGGCCCAAACTCAAAAAAGGATAGGAAAATGCCCGAGGATGTGTCCTTGTAACCCTTTGAAATCGGCAGCGTGAAACTTTGGAGCGTATATCTATGGACATCTTATTCTCTGTGTGGATAGAGAAGTTGGTGGCAAGATCTCTGTGCTGTAAATCTTTCAAGGCTGAAACTCTTTGTCTGCCTCTTTCTTTCACATGCCTACCTACTTGTACCCACTTCCCCTTTAAAAATTGTCTGTATTTGGTAGTCTAAGCCAAACATGAATGTAATGGTGAACATGTGTCTGTCCCCAGACCAAGCAAGGATTCGGGGTGTATAAACAGCAGGAGAACATTTCTCAACCCTGAAGTCATTGTTCTACTATGTTCAGCTGAGTTAGGTCCTAAGGCCATGTTGCCAGCTCAGCAACCAGAGAATGCCTGTGGAGTGAGACTGGAAAATCAGAAGTATTCTCCCTGGAGGAGGCTAACTTCTGGATTCTTAGTAACAGTTATCTTTGAAATTAGGCAGAGTAGTTGGCAGAATAAAAGGGTAGAGGGAAATAGTGTGCCTGGATGAGTCATTGGCATAAATAAGCCATCCGGTTGATTGAAATTGTGTGTATCTTGGAAGGATTAGGAGACCAATCTTCTGGTTCTTCTTCTTTTGCCTTGACTTACTAGTGTTGTGTTAAGAATTTGAAGAAGCTGGTCTACTTTCCTGAATGAATCTCTTTCCCAGGCAAGATAATTTATTAATCTTACCAAAGTACATCCTGTGAATGGAAGATTTCTGCTTCAGAAAAAAGAACTATTGAAATGTTTTGACACCAGGAGGGGAGCCTGAATACTATGATAAGTTTATACTAGTTCCATTCAACTTTTATTATAATTACTGTGACTGCTAATAGTCTTTTAAATGAAAAGTTACCTGACCGTCTTTTCATCTCTATAGGACTTGATGATTAAAAAACCAGACCATTTGTATTCTAGTAGTTTGCAAAGGATTAGGGGAGACTGGCTACCAAACCACCAAGGGGAAGCTTAACATGTTAACTAGGGAGGTGAGAGCGCCCTGCTAGACCACCTGTATCCCCAAATTGAATAGCCAGATTACAAAGACGAGGCCGCAGGCCAGCTCCTGAGCGCTGCGTTTGAACTCTTGTCAACACCAAGTTTATTCATGTTCTCAAAGCCTGGCGGGTTTACTATTGTTAGCTCCTCTTGGGGTGTCTAGAACAAAGCCAGCAACACGTTTAAAGTGAATCTGGGCCCACGGATACAACCAAAAGTGTTCTTTTTGAAACACAGAATTTGAGATCATTTTAGCCTATGCTTAAAGAAAGTGTAAAATGGATGGGGGGTTTGATTTTGTTCCTTTTTAGAAGGAGAAATAATAAATAGGATGGTTTGTCTGTAGACTCTGTCCTTTTAAGTAAGGGCCCTAAAAAGTTGTTTTCTGGCCGTGTTCTTTCCCTGTAACAAGCATTTCTGAGCCTACTGTGTGCGGAGTAGTCTCAGGGTGTTAGAAACACAGCAGACGCTTTAAAAGCCTTTTTAAAGAGCCCTTTGGATTTGGATGTTGGACACACACTCTCAGAGCCCAAGTGCTGGACTCCTTGGGTAGCTTTCTCCACTTCCTTGAAAATTGTTGCTTTTTCTTCGTGTCAATGTAAAAGCAAAAGCGCTACTTTATATCTTGGTTGTTAACATCTGTATCTGTGTGATTTCTTCCCCAATTACTAGAAAATCCACCCAGAGAGGACACCTTCAGAGAAATTGTTAGCTGTGAAGGAGTTTGAATCGCGTAAGTCTCTTTGTGACCCGCCGGGCAGTTCTTTTAGCTACAACATTATTGTGGATTCCGCAGGATTGTGGCAAGGAAGGAAGAGCCTATTCTCTTAGTAGGAATGGTGATTTTTAAATTACTAGTTATATTTTGACTTGCTATTTTGAAATATGCTTTTGACTTCTCCTCCTCCTAAGCTGATAGGTTTATTAGAAAATAATTAAGGGGAGGTAGGACCACACAAGATGAATATTCACCTTGGGCCATGGCCTGCTGGCTCTCTCAGGATGAAAAATATTTTTGAATTTTCACTGAATTCAGTCTGCAAACAGTCCTTACCCAAAGGCATTAGGATCAGGGGCCATCCAGTTACTTGACCATGACACAATCCCAGAGCCAGTCCAGGGCCCTTGAGCAGACTGAGGCTAGTTATCAGTCGTCATCCCTCATTCCTGACCCCACTGCTAATGATCAGTTGTAACTTCAAGTCCTGAGTGACTTCAGTTGTCAGAAGAAGAGAAGAAAGAATGGAATGCTTTTCTTTCCCTAGGGTTCGTCAGATAGATTAAGCATTGAAGAAAAGTATTCTCTGGAGACTCAACATGTTATGTCTCTGCCCTCTTCTCCTTGCCATTTATAGCAAGAAAAGTGTATAATGCTAGCGATCTGCTGTTTTCTACAAAGTGAATAACGGGTTATTGCTCCACAGATCTGGATAAGCTAGACAATGAGAAGAAGGATTTGATTCAGAGTGACATTGCTGCCCTCCATCAGTTCTACTCCAAGCACCTGGAACTCCCCGGCCATAGCAGCCTCGTGATGCTCTTTGCACAGGTAAGAGTGCCAGTACCAGGCATCACTGTGGCCTTGGCCTCCCCCAACCCTGTCCCCAACACTGACACTGCGGCCTCGGCCTCCCCCAAGCCCCATCCCCAGCACTGACACTGTGGCCTCGGGCTCCTCCAGGCCCTGTCCCCAGCACACATTCAGTGAGGATGAGCAGAAGGGTGGCATCAAGGCCCTGGCCCTGCTGCGCCCTGTCTTGTCACAGCCTTGCGAGTTGACCTGTGCTGGCTCTCGCTGGGGGCTAGAGCAGGGGAATTCACCTCTGCCTCTCCCTTGAAGAGTTTATGAAAACAAGGGAGCAGGATTTTCTCTGGCTCTCTGGCACATGCTAAGAAAAGAGCATTTGCAAAGAATAGAGCATTCGGAGTTTCTACATTAAATTTTACTTTTCCTCTTAAATCTTCCTCTTGGACAGAAATGTCCTGCTCTCCATAGTGGATGTTTTCTCTTTGCTATGCGATGCTGATAAAACAGAGGTTACAGAGATACCCCAAGAGGGAGGCCTTCTCTGGTGGCTAAGGAAGGATAGAGCAGAGCTACTGGGTCTAGCTGCAAGGAGTCTTTTCTGTAGTTGCTTAGGAGTCTTATTTAGAGAAGCCTAGGTTTTTCCCAAACTCAGATACAAAAGTTTGACAGACTTCTAAACAAGAATAACTTAAAGAATTGGACAGTAGGCCATTGGAAAGGCTAAGGCTTGGGCATTGCAGAGTCAAGAAGAGAAAGAGTACTTGGGTCAGGATCTGTAGGATGCATGGCCTTTCTGTCCTTTTGAGGACTTCTCCTTGTGGCCTGACATGCTATGCCGGATTTCTTTACCTCAGATGATTTGTGTTTTCCTATACAAGTTGGGCATCTTGTTGAAGGTGACCCTCCCAGAGCAGGAAGGAGCACGCTCTGGGTGCAAGTAGCTTCATCTTCCTGCCAAAACCTTTAGTCTCTAGGTGTGTGTGTGGGTATTGACACGTTTTGTCTTATCTGTCTTAAGGAAAGAATGAGACTTTATGGACAGAGAGTTAACAAGTTGTTTATTGTTAGGGTTGTTTAGAAGCAGTAGAAAGGAGGGAATGAGCCAAGCGTGGTGGAGCCACCTGTAACTCCAGGTCTTGAGAGGCTGAGACAGGAGGATCACGGGTTCATGGTCAACCTCAGCAACTTAGGTCCTCCACAACTTAGTGTGAGCCTGTTTCAAACTAAAAAATTAAATTGGGCTGGAGGTGTAGCTCAGCGGTAGAATGTTCCTGTATTCAATTCCCAGTACCAAAAAAAAAAAAAAAAAAATCAGAAAACAAGAGGGAGGGAGGGAGAGAAGGATGGGGAATGGGGTGGGGAGAGGAAGTATTGGAAATGGCCAACAGTAGGAATTTGATTAAATAAACTGTGGCATAGCTACCTGGTGGAAAGTTACATAGCCTTTATAACTTATGTTTCAAAGACTGCCTGAAGATGGGGAAAATGTTGATGATATAGAGCATTGCGGGCAAAAGCAGGAAGAAACAGCGAGCACAGTACAGAAATACACGTATACTTGTACTTAATGATTACGTGGAAGTTCACAGTTGGCTATCTTCTGAGTTGTTGGAAGTTTTTGCTTTTCTACCGGCTGATTGTCTGAATTTCCTATAATGAACATGTATAACTTAAAAAATACAGAAGAGAAGAAAGTTAAAAAGCACACACTAAAAATGGCATCACGAGGAAAGCATGAGTCTTTTGTCTTTTCTGCTCACTTCCACCCCTAGGAGAACCACTGTTAACAGTACAATGTTATATTAGACTTTACATTTATGTAGATATATTTCAACTCTGTGACTTTTGTAATCAGAACAAAATACTATTCCTCATTAGAAGAATGATTGGGTTCAAGTCATGAATGTCAAAGCAGAAGTAGTGAGAAACCTTTCTGACTTCCACATTCTACGGATTTACTCACTTTCCCAAGGATCCTAGGATGGTGGATTTTGGTGATAGTGGAAAGTTGAATAATGGACTTCTCAAATTCTTTGAGAAACTGAATACATGATTATTTTTCCCCTTTGGATGAGATAAGACATGTTTATGAGACAGCAGAGCAGTGAAATAAATATCTTCTGTTAAGCTGTGAAAAAAGTTTCTAACATAGTAATTCATGCTGATTGGACTTCTCCATATTGAGTGGTGGATATGGACCATATTTTCTTAACAAAAGTAGGCCCTGGATCTCACAAGTCCAAGTGTGTTTGTGATGAAAATGAGTTTGAAATTTGGACTCAGAAAACCCAGCACATTCTTGTGCTTAAGAGAAGAATATATATAATACACATAACATACACGTGCATACGTGCACATATAACTGTAGTCAATTTATTCCTTTATAGAATATGTATTTATCAAGTCATAGAATCCATTCTAAGATTATATGTGTACATGCAAAAAAGAAAAGTATATCTCCCCCATACTGACCTCTGGTCCTGCCTCCCAGTCCCTTGCTGCACCTCTGCACCCAGCCTGAACTCTCCTCAGTCGGGTCCAGGGGAGGCTGCTGGGGTTAACGCACAGCCCAGCAGCAGCTGGCAGCCGAAGGCGACCGCAGTCCTCGACAGCATTGAGGTGCGTTTTAATCACTAGGAGCATATGCATGGTCGGGAAGTGTATTTTTGGTGTGTAGCCTACATCTAGTCTAAATGGTAATTATGAGAATAGCTTTAGCAAGGCACTTACGCCTGATTTGACTTGAAAAAAAGGACTATGGCCCATGCATCTTTCTTAATGTGCAAGTGCACTTTTCTTCCCTAGGGATATCTCAAAAGGGAGGGGAAGCTGGCAGGAAAATTGCTATGCAATTTGGCTTAAACACCATCACCACTTCCCTGAAAGGAACAGTAATGACACTTATGCTTATACGAGCCTTTGCTTATGAAGAAACACATGTACTCTTCCACAGTAAGGAGAGGAGGTAGAGGGAATAAAGAGCCTGGTGGTCATAGAATGGTCAAGACGGAAGGGACCTAGAGTTATAGACTGGTCCAGTTGGACTCACTGCAGAGGAGGGACTGGAAAGTAAAGGAGCAAGAATCCCTCCTGCAAGGTAGTCAGGAGCTGTCTGTCCCTGGAATGAGCAGGAATCTCATCCTTTGCCACCAGCTTGCGTTTTGACTGTAGACTAGCGGCTGCTGCTCTCTGGCCTCAGATTCATCTTGCAGAAAGTGGAGAGATGGAGTTCCCTTCCAGCTCTGAAATTTTAGAAACACATGAAGAACACCCACTGAGCTAATCTCCTAAGAGACTGGGTGTTCTTGGAGGCCACAGATTTTGACCTGTTTATCTTTCTGTGCACAGTGCCTTACATGTTAGGGCTCTCAATAAATATCTGTGGAAAGAATACATTTATATAGTACAGAAGTTGGTTTGTATAGGTCTTATTTCAGCCTGCTCCTTCTAAGTTAGATTTTAGAATGGTGAGAATTGCCCTTGGTATTTTTATTTTTTGGGGGGGTACTGGGGGTTGAATCCAGGGGCATTCTACCTCTGAGTTATACCCTCATCCCTATTTTTATAGGGTCTCACTAAGTTGCGGAGGGATATTTTTTAATGCAACATTTCTTTTCTAGGATAAGAAAATCGCCAGTGTTTGATTTGACTGAGACATGAGAGACAAGGTTGTATCTTCAGGCCCTTGGTCCCTCTGCCTCTCAGTGGGAGGGACAGCAATCAGATTAGATAAGGATTTTCACAGCTATATTGTTGGATTAAGTGATCCCTTTTTTTTAAAAGGCTGGGGACTCAGCAATTGAGCTGCAGCCTCTTTTGGATTAGACTCCAAGTACGTTGACTCCCTTGTCCATGTCAGACTTCAGTGTGTGGAGTCACAGGCCTCTGTGACGTTCCTGGGCTACTGTGCAGGTGGGTAGATGGCCACAAAGAGGCCCTTCATCTCTATCAATTTTGCTTTTATTTGTTTAAATATGGGGCCAATGAGTAAACTTTGTTTGGGTAAAAGATAGATACCATGCCCCTCCAGAAAAAAAGGTTTTGAAATCACCAAACCAGAATACCTTCCTAGTTAATTTGTTGAAAGTCAAGATTAATGATCTCTATCCAGAGGGAAAGTGTTAGCTTTTCTCTTTTTTTAGACTTTTCTCTTTTTCCCCCTTGTCACTGCAGGTTAACTGTAATGGCTTCACTATTGAAGATGAGGAACTTTCTCATTTGGGATCAGCGATATTTCCTGAGTAGGTTGAGTTTGACTTCATTTCTTTGTACTTACTTAACACTAATTTGATTTAAAAAAAAATTTTTTTTAATATAATCCACCTAACTGCATGGGGCAGACATGAAACTCCAAGTGAATTAAGACAGCTTTTTAATCTGCCAGATTTCAAAATATTTCCCTTACACTTAAGGATCCGAAGGTAGTAGTTAAGAGAACAGTTGCTTGTTAAGTCCTGCTAGGCAGAGAACTGTTATTAAAGAATATTTTATGGTGTGCATGGAAGGAACAGCCCAAGCCCTGCTGAGAAATTAGCTCTCTGCATTTCTGTGGTTCTAGAAATCTTTGGGTTTCTTAAGCTCAAAGTGAAACATTAATTGCTAACCGAGAATTGGTCATATGCTTGTGCAGAGAATACTATGTTCTTATCCAGCTGCCCCTTTTGAAATATACCAGTACGAAAACAGCATAGTTCAGAGAGAGACTCTATGAAAGGAGTGACTGAAAAAAAAAAATTCAAAAAATTACAGATTTTTCTGTTTCAGGAATATTTGAGTAATTCTAGATAGGCTAGCGATTTGACAAACAGAGATCCTGATAGCTCTGACTAATGGATTGCCAAAGTTGACTTTGCCCTTGTCTCTCTGATGGTGTGGGTATTTCCAGAACGATTCAGACCCCTGATGTCTGGACCCCACGTCATACATGGAGCCAAGGAAGCCTTCTTGTATCTTGTCTGAATTAATTCACATTGTAGATTACTTCCAACTAAAGGGAAGTGTTCGATTGATTGGTGTGTAGGAAGCCCCTACCAATGCAATTCGCTGTGGGTGAAATACTAGCTCCCGGTGCACGCACACCCATGCATGCTGCCAGGCTCCATGCTTCAACTGAGTCAGAGAGAAAAGAATCTGGTCAGGCTACTTGGAAAGCTGAGGCAGGAGGATCACAGGTTTCTGACCAGCCTCAGCAACTTAGTAAGACCCTGTTTCAAAATAAAAAATGAAAAGGACTGGGGGTGTAACTGAAGGTAGAAAGCTGCTGGGCTCAATCCTCAGTACAAACAAGAAAGAGGGAGGGAGGAGGGGAAGGAAAGAATTTATATGGGTTCATGTCTCATGAGCAGCTGCCATAGGTTTATTTGAATCAGAAACAAAGTTTACTCATGTCACATTTTTGTCCCTGAGGCCAAAGTCTGCCGTTTGAATTCTTTTTTTTGGGGGGGGGGAGCAGTACTGGGGATTCTATCTCTGAGCTACACCCCTAGCCCTTTTTTTTTTATTCTTTATTTTGAAATTAGGTCTTACTAAGTTGCAGAGGGCCTTACTAAGTAGCTGAAGCTGGCCGAGAACCTGGATCCTCCTGTCTCAGCTTCCCAAGTACTGGGATTACAAGTGTGCGCCACCACGCCCAGTTCTGCAGTTTGAATTCTGACAGGAAAGAGGTGTATGTGGGGAGAGATGGTTTTTAGCCTAAATTTAGTCCTTGGGAAAAGAGAGAAAGGGCATTGGAGCCTGTAGAAAGGGTTGCAACAACATAAAGACTGAGGTGAGCTCTGCAGTGTCTCCGCTCCCAGTGTCTGAAAGAGGAAGAGTGGTGTGTGAGGCCCCACCTCACCCCTGCTTGCCGGGAGAGTGGGGATTTCAAGGACACAGGTAGCTCTAGGCTCCCTACCCTGATGCCTCTCCCACCTGGGCTCTATTGAGGAGGGGATTACCACTGGGCGTGGTGGCGCACGCTTGTAATCCCAGCATTTGGCTGAAACTGGAGGATCAGGGTTCGCAGCCAACCTCAGCTTCCTAGTGAGGCACTCCGCAACTTAGTGAAACCCTGTTTCAAAATAAAGAATAAAAAATAGGGCTGGGGGTATAGCTCGGAGGTAGAATGCCCCTGAGTTCAATCCCCAATAACGCAAAAAAAAAAAAAAAAAAAAAAGAGAGAAGGGGATTACCTAATACTTCTGCAAGACCTTCTAGAAATCTGCTTTCCCTTCTCCATGTACTCTTTTGGTGTTTTTGTTTGTCACATGTCCTGGGGCCTGATTCCCTGTGTATCACTAGGAAGCCAGGAGGGCTGCAGTGCAGGCAGAGGTGTCCTTTCCCAGGGATGAGACCATAAGACCAGAACTGGCTACCTTTGTCCTGGGCAGGATGCAGCCACACACTTGGTGCAGACCTCCAGCAACAACAAGAGGTAGAGGAGGATCACGCCTGTGTAGACACAGCCCACCTGGGCAGCGGGTCCTCAGTGGGCTTCACAACCCCTTTTGTGTATCCCCATGCAGGCAGGTGAGGGGTTCTGGTCATCTACAGGACAGGCAGGTGGCACCGGCCCTCTGAGCAGTGATACTCAGGGATGTGTGTGCCCATAGGAGCTTGAGCCCCAGTTCCCTGGCAGTTTTAATTGGGGAAACGTCCCCTCGGGCAGAAGTCATACTGGCATCGTGATTTCAAAGGCAGCACTTTCAGAGATCAAGCACTTTTTCCCTGGAGTTTAGAAATTTCTGTTCTCAGAACTTTGACCTTGATATAATCAGAAAGCTCAAAGCACCTCACATAGGCGACTCTCTCCTTCTCGCTGTCCCTGAAAAGCAGACAGTGAGCAGCAGGAGCAGTAATGTCCCAATTTTCCAGATGAGGAAATTGAGGTGCAGAGACTCAAACGGGCTCCTCCAGGCCCTCGGAGGATCACAAGCCTCCCTCGCTTAGCAGCTGGCATTTCTCAACATCTGAAGGAAACATGAGAGAAATGATCCACTAGATAAAAAGCCGATTGCAAACAATAACCCATTTTACATGTACTGTGTACAATGGAGTAGCAATTAGCCCCGGGGGTTGGGTTTTGAGTCCTGCATCTACCAGAAGGAATATTAATGGGGTTTGTTGTTTTTATAGTTGTGTGTTTTTTATTTTAGTTTAGAGAGATCTGTTTTGAATTGTGGATTTCACAGTTCAATATAATTAGTTTAAGGTGTTGGATATTATTCTAATTATATTCAGAACAACCTCTTGGAATAGTCTTAGCTGGCCAGTATGTATTTTTAAGTGTCTTCAAAGATTCAGCTCCAAGCAGGTGGCTGAGGAGTCACCTAAATAGTCTTGTCTGCGTCATTCTGGAAACTGGGTTTTCTCTTCTGATTCACAGTGTTGCATTGATGAATCATAGCTGTTGCCCCAATGTCATTGTGACCTACAAGGGGACCCTGGCAGAAGTAAGAGCTGTACAGGAAATCAACCCAGGAGAAGAGGTGAGTGTGGCCACATGTGGCTGTGGCAGTGGGCATATGACAGCTGTGCTCAGGCAGAGCAGGCAAATCCATGCAGTCGGTTGGCAGTGCCAGCCAGGGTTCAACTGCACCCGTCCTTGGGTCCTCCAGGGATTAGGTATCAGATTTGTGACCTGTGGCTTAGAGTCCTACACCACGGCTTCCATGGGAAGCAGAAGAAACAGGAAAGAGTAAATTTGAGTTAAAAAGACTTGAAGAGATATCTAGAGGAAGGAGACTGTCAAAATGACCAAATTGAAATTGTTGATTCTCTTTAGAGTTTCTATCCATGTTGTCAAACAATTGACTAGGGAATTCTTGCTTGTTTTCTTTTTCCCCGGAGGTCCAAAGCATTATCAAAAAGAGAACAAGCAACCCAGCAGTAGCTAACAAGCCACCAGTCCAAGTGATACCAGCACATGTCACGTCAGGTCAGCTCCACATCTGCGCTTCAGATGGAAGTTCACATTTTAGGAATGTAATTTGGATGGCCAGTGTGTGCACTGATGGGGAGGTAGAGACAGGTGAGGGTCAGGAGGCCCTTCTTCCCTCCTTACCTTAGGAACCTGGAGACAGCCAGGCCTTCGGCCACCTGCTCTCCGATCCCTGTCCTTTCCCACACTGATTGCCTGGAGACATCTCACTAGGAAAAGGCTGGCCTCCTGAATTGCTGCATGTGAGCTGTGTTCTCAAGTAAATCCCTACAGAACACTTGAACTTTTGGGGACTGTACTAATACGTTTTAAATCCAATTTGTTTGTAATGCTATTTTAAGATGTATCTCTGGACATCTTAAATTTTAAATATAATTGTTGGTATACTAAATGATAAATGCTTGGGTTTTTTTTTAACTAGTCCATAGCAGAACTAGGACCTGAAGCCCAGTGTACAGCTTAGCCTTTCTACCCTTCAGTAAGTCTAATCCTATTTAGTGCTGGGCTGTCTAGGTTTCTGAATGTCTTAGGGAGACTCTCCTCTTTGTTAAACTAGACAATGCAGTGAATTGGGATATAATCATAGGCCCAAGCTCCTGCGGTCTGACTGCTGAGAAGAGGGGTTTGTCTCCTGGACAAGCTCAGCTTGAGCCATGAACAGTGAACTGGAGTGGCCTCTGTCGCCATCTTCTGGAGCTTCTGCTGGTTGCACTGTGTCTATCAGTCATTTCAGAGGAAACCAGGCAGGCTATTGCCACACTGTGTGTTAGCCCTTGTGTTCCCACAGGTCTTAGATGCAGTTGCTTATGTTTGGCAAAGTCAGCGCTTTGGTGCTCACTTGCTTTTTAGAGAGGAAGGAACCGATTCTTCAAGGTGCCAGAGTGAGCCACAACATACCAGTCCTGCCCTTTGGGTTGGGGGAGGCTGGCTGCCTGCGGCCCCCAACCCTGTAGCTGTTCCCCCACCCTGGCCTACCAGTGTGTGAAGCCACTGGCACACTGGAAAATTTGTGGACACCATCTTTCCCGGCAGGTATTTGCTTGATTGTACAGGGTGTGCAGCCATTGCCGTCCCAATGAATAGATGATGGGCGTACAGGTGCTGGCCTTCTCCAGATGCTCCACGTCTTAGTTATAGACCCTTTCACAAAAAGCAAGGACAAGAGAACCTGATGAGCCCAAAGGTGAGACTTCTCACATTCCTTGGAGCCGCCTGCTGACTGAGGCCATAGCAGAATGGTATCCCAGGAACTGTGTTTCCCATGCATGACTCCTGGGGCCACCAGAGCTGCTGATCCCCACCTGCAGAGCTGCACTCCTACTCTGTTGACATCTGGTGTCAGGAGTAAACCTAGCAGTATATGCATGTTCATGCTGTCCCTTGCACACACCCAGTAGTGACGGCAAGAACACCCAAGGTTGCAAATAAAGACCAGGCAGAGACAGCACAGGCCCAAGTAGACTCTGCCCAGTGGGACATTTGCTTCTATCCATGAGACCAAGGACAAATCCACAGCCTGCTCTGTTTGGGCAGGAAGGAGAAGGCAGGGAGCCTTGCAGCCCTCCAGTTTACTGGATTATGGGCTCTGCTTCTTTAGACTCTCTCACCATAAGGAGCTGGACATCATTATGCGGCTGCTCAGGTTCAGAAGCTCAGCGCCTTCCCATCAACAGTACATTGCTTAGCAGGGCCCTCCTCATCCTCTGTTCCTGGAGTACCTCTTCAATTGTTCACAGGGCCGCAGGGATGGCATGGTGACTCTCCCTGCCACAGTCTCAGGCCCTGCCTTCTTGCCCTGCAGGTCTTCACCAGCTACATTGACCTCCTGTACCCCACAGAAGACAGGAACGACCGGCTCAGGGATTCTTACTTCTTTACCTGCGAGTGCCAGGAGTGCACCACCAAAGACAAGGTACGCCTGCTGACCATGCAAGGCATGGCCTGTCCTCGGGCCCAGGACCTCCTCTGTGGATACCCTTCTACGGTATTTCTTACCCTTTCAACCAGCCTTATAAAGAGAGGGAACTCAGGGCGACCGGGTCTATGTTTGGACCTTCTCCTCGTAGCTGGTGGAAACACTTCCACTCCACTGTATAAGTGAGGGAAAAGTCTGTCGGATTCCTATTTCTTGAAACAAAAATGACTGCTCAAAGAGGGGAATGAAAAAAAAAAAACATACCCGAGAGTCATGTTTCGGCTCAACAACCTTTTCACCAGAACATGTGGGACTTTCCCTGGCATCGCCCACATTACAGTTTTGTCAGTGACATTCCTCCTGACTGTAGTCTCTTGATTTGTTGCTAAGAGGACACACATATCTGCCCCTAACAAATATATTCCCGGTGTCCTTCCCAAAGAATTAATATTTTTGTTTTCATAAAAGGTAATGGAGTGCCAAGCACCATTCTAGATGCTATGCTTGTAGCAGTGACTACAACAAATTCAGTACCCTGCTTATAATCTGATGTTTTAAGCCAGGCATGGTAGTGCACACCTGTAATCAATTCTGTGTACTCTGGAGTCTGAGGCAGAAGGATCACAAGTGCTAGGCCAGCCTGGGAATCTTACCCAGACCCTGTCTCAAAATCAAATTCAAAAAGGGCTGGAACATAGCTCTGGTAGAACACTCGCCTAGCATATGTAAAGCCCTGGTACCGTTCCCAGTAACACACGCACGTAAAGGAGTATTGAGTTTCTTATAGATCCGTTGTGTGGTGTCCTTTTGTTCTGTTGTAACCTTAGAATGGACAAGCCTGGGAATATGTGGGAATACGTGGTTTTCCTGGGAGGTGAGTCCTCACATTTGTGGACATTTTCCTCAGGATAAGGCCAAGGTGGAAATCCGGAAGCTCAATGATCCCCCGAAGGCAGAAGCCATCCGTGACATGGTCAGATATGCCCGAAATGTCATTGAGGAATTCCGGAGGGCCAAGCACTACAAATATATCCTTTACAACTGTCCCTCACTGGCAAGAGGTGGCAGGAAGCTGGGAACAGGGAGCAGGAGGAGAATGGGTTTAAGATTCTGAATTGAAGGAAGAATGTCTTGGTGACTGTGAAGACGTATTGGCCACCCGTGGTGTGGTGCCAACTCTGTCAACATTTTATGATACTGTTCTGATTTCTCCTTAGTTGTTTGGTCGAGAGTTCCATGTGATGGGAGACTAGTCCCTGCAGGCTCCCATTTATTGAGTATTGTACTTTGGGCAAAGAGCCTTGCTTATCTCAACCCTCCTCACAGGGCCCCAGGTTGGGGCCATTCTATGCAGCAGAGGAGGAAGCACGTTCGTAGGTATCAAGTAGTGACCTGCCCAAGAGACACTGCTGATGGCGACACCTCTAGGATTTTGCCATGGGTCTGCTGACTACCAGAGTCTATGTTCTTTACCACTACATTGTAGCATTGTCTTGGGATTTGAGTAGGGATTAGATTTGTTACCCCAGAGGGTAGACTTAATGTCTACCAGACAGAGAAAGGGAATAAGAGAGGACATTGTTTCTCAACATAAGAAAGAATGTGGAGGGGTAGGAGTGTAACTCAGTGATAGAGTTGGTGCTTAGCGTTTGCGTAGCCTTGGCTTCAGTCCCCAGCACAAAAATGAAACTAAGAATTAACTTTGTTATGGTGGGCACAACTTCTTTAAAAATGTTCCAGCTGCCAGGCATGGTGGCATATGCCTGTAATCCCAGTACTTGAGAGGCTGAGATAGGAGGATCACAGGTTCAAAGCCAGCCTCAGCAACTTAGGCTGTCAGCAACTTAACAAGACCTTGTTTCAAAATTAAAAAAAAAAAAAAAAATAGGATTGGGGATGTACCTAGGAGGTTGAATACCCTTGAGTTCAATCCCCAGTACTACCACACACAAAATAAAAAACTCTAGCTGAGGTACTAGGTATGGTGTTGAGTCAAGATTTGAGTAAGACTGGGAACTTGTGAATCTAACTGAGGGTCTGTATCCTGTGGCTAAAATTCTTTAGTTCTCTGTAACAATTGAAGCTTTCAGATTTAATTCCTTCCACTTTCACTTGGTGAAATTGCTGTAATTTACTTTTTCCAGAGCTAGGGAGTGGGTGGAGTGGAAGAGATAACTCCTTGACTAGGCCTAGGGTAGAATCTAGCAACAGGGCCCTGTCTGTCGTTTCCTTGACACCACAGCACCCCCTAGTGAGCTGCTGGAGATCTGCGAGCTCAGCCAGGAGAAGATGAGCACCGTGTTTGAGGACAGTAACGTGTACATGTTGCACATGATGTACCAGGCCATGGGCGTCTGCTTGTACATGCAAGACTGGGAAGGAGCGTTGAAATATGGACAGAAAATCATTAAGCCCTACAGGTGATTGCAGTGACTCTTCTGATCATCTGAGCACAGAATGGAATTTTGATGATTCAAAAGGCGTATGGTAGCTGTGTTATCTTCCTGTCCTGTGTTAGAACATGCCCAGGACATCTGCTGCTTCTCTCCACCCACATCTGGAGGAACAAGTGCAGGGAACTGCCACTGAGCCAAGCCTGCTCCCTCCGCCATCCCGAGACAACACCTCAGGAGGGAGATTGAGGTTATGAGGGGTGTAAGTCCCTCCCAGGTCCCACCCTGGACCTGTGTCCACCATAGTATTTAATTTAGGATAGTATTAATTTCTTTACTCACCCACTCCCCCTGTGTTAAATGACACTTAGGAATTGGTAAGTGGTGGTCTTAAACTTTTTTCTATCCCTACTCACACCATTCCCTTCTTTTGCTTTTTCAAATTGCAATCCCAGTTTGCATATGAGGAAACTGGGACCAGTGGGTTGGCCATAGTTATTTAATGCCTTTTCCTAGGTGTGAATAAAACAGTTGGGTTTTAATTTGTAGCAATAATGGCATAGCCATAGGGAAATGTCCTGTAACCAGAGGGTGATTAAACCTTCAAGTAGGTGACAGAAAGAAGTAGTGGTATTGTCTTACTGCTCTCACTAGCCACTTCAAGGCTGGGAAAGGCTAGATCTGCTTGCTGGAGCGCTCGCTTAAAGACTGGGATATTATGCATTTATAGGATCTGCCTAAGACCAAGTGGATCAAAAATCTCTGGACATTAGGCTCAGAAATCCCTGTGTTCCAGAAGCACCCCAGGTGTTTCTCATGAGTTTGAGAAGCTCTCTGCCCCCTCGAGTTCTAGGGTTGAGGACTATAAAGTTTGTGTCTGGTCTGAATTTCCACTGCCAGCTCTGCTATCCACTTAGCCAACTATGCCATGAATGGCCAGCAGGGGGAGCCCAGGGGGAAGCCAGCTCTTCAAACATGCTCTTTGAAACAGAATTTGTTAGATAATCATGCAGCTTTCTTTTTCTCCTGGAGTGGGCCAGGAAGTCCTCTGGTTTCATGCACGCCTTCCTGTGTGTGAAAGAGATAGCCTCCCAGCCTACGATGGTTCTCCAAGCAAGGCCTTGCTGGGCTAGATCCTCCCTAACTTACCCCCTTTGGGAGGCCCCATTCCACCTCCTGGGGCTGGGTCCAGGCCTTGCTCCCAGCAGCATGCTGCCGCCTGCCCAGACATTCAGAAGAGACGGGGTGGAGCAGAACAGCCTGTAATAAGTACCTTTTATATACTACACAGACACTCTGACCCATGAACTGCCTGTTGGGCCCTATTCCCAGGGAAAAGGCTCTTTTCCTAAGCAGACTCCAGCAGTGGGCCCTGAGTTCAAACCTGAGAGTACCTAATGGCTACAAAGCTTGCTGCTGGACAACAAAGAGTCTCTAGAAAAAATAGGTCTTCTCCTGATTTCTGAGAGCTTATAGTTTTGCTAAACCAACTTTTATCACAAGGTATAGCAGAAAGCTGGAGTCTTAAACACATTGCTGTGTGTGGTATGTGTGTGTGTGTGGTGTGTGCCGCCTTTCTTACAGGAGAAGATAGACTTAATTGCTACTTTCATACATAAGCTATTTTCTTTAAAAGACAGTTTTTCCCTGTGCCTTGCTTTGGGTATGCCTTAAGAGAAAACTGTGGACTGGGATTGAATATTGTATTTACAAATATATTTGTGTAGGATTTCACCAGCAATTTTGATGTAGCTTTTCCAAAACCCACAAACTCAAAAAACCAGATGGCATTTTGATCATGAGGTGGTACTGACCCATCCATACTCTGCCCAGAAGCAGGCGGGGCGTGGCGAGGCCTGGCTGCATGGAGCACGAGGCCAGGGGCCCAGAGGCCAACCACAGGCATCCTTCAGGCAGCCTCTGACAGTCTGTTGTCTCTCCCTCTTCCCAGTAAGCACTATCCTTTGTACTCCCTCAATGTGGCCTCCATGTGGTTGAAACTGGGACGACTATACCTGGGCCTGGAGAACAGAGCTGCAGGAGAGAGAGCCCTGAAGAAGGTATGTGTGGGGCCCAAGGACTGGAGTCTCTTGGCCACGAGGCCACCTCAGCATGCATGCTTATGCTTAGTGAGGCCGAATGGCTGCAGGAGCCGAGGGTAGCTACAGGCAGGCAGGGTACACTCAGCAGGTGGAGTGGGTGAGTAGCTGACCCACTCAGTCCTGAAAGGAAAGGGACAACCACAGTAAGGGTCTTGGCCCACAACCTCACCCCTGACAAAGCTGTGGAAGTGGAGGGAGGCCACTGGATGGGCCAGGACCCCAGGCAAGGAATTCCTCCATTTGCCATTCAAAGAAGGATCTTTCTGAGTTGAGAGCTTTGGGCCTCTCCCAGTCATGCTAAGTCTAAAACACCTAGGGTAGGGACTGGAACCCTGGCAGCAGTTGCCCTTGGTGTTGATGTTGGCCTTTGAGGACTTCTGTGCTGCTCTTGGGTCAGGGCCCTGACCTTCCTACCTTACTGTAACTCAAAATCATACCCCTGAGTGTTAATTCTCATTTTAATGTAGAAACGAACAACAGCATAGTTTGAGGGAATCTATGTTTACTCCTATAAGAGACAGTTTATAAATGTTGCGGCCACAAACTAGGCCTGGAGGCCTAACTCCTCACATTCCCCAAGCTTCCCAATAGACTATTCAGGAAAATGGAGTAAGGCCTCACATCCCAAATACAAGGATTGAGCCCAGCCAGGTTGGAAGTGTGAGTTAACATGAAATTGTTTAGACCATGGAATTTGTCATCATTTATTTAGTGAAAACTATACAGTTAGGTCATAATGGCAAGTGTCAGTATGTCTAGAAATGTCTAGAATATTGGGGCAAAGAATGTCATGAGTTTCTCTATACCATTTCTCCAAGTACCTGGATATTTTTGTAGAATGTTTGACTCAGCAGTAGAGAAGGGATGAATAGTCAGTTACCAGATAATCTTGTCTCTTTTTTTTTTTGGTGTACTGTAATTTTACATCATGTTGGGATACACTGTCAGAAAAATACATGCACACAATTCTTGTTTTAATAAAGAAGCTGAGACCAGAGGATCTGGGTTCGCGGCTAGCCTCAGCTACTTAGTGAGGCTCTTGGCAACTTAGTGAAACCCTGTTGCAAAATAAAGAATAAAATAGGACTGGGGGTGTAGCTCAGAGGTAGAATGCCCCTGAGTTCAACCCCCAGTACCACAAAAAAAAAAAAAAAAAAGTCAGACCGTGAAGGAAAACAAAGACTCTAAAAGCCAGTTTGCATCCTGTTCCTTAGAATAGAGAAGTCCAACTTGGATTGCAGCTCGCCAGGATGCACGGAAATTGGCTCCTCAGTTCTCACCCTCCTTTGTTTCATTCTTTTTTAGGCCATTGCGATCATGGAAGTAGCTCACGGCAAAGACCATCCATACATTTCTGAGATCAAACAGGAGATTGAAAGCCACTGAAACTATGCAGCATTTCAGTTTTCATTCAGCAACCTTAAAGGATTTGGACATTTCAGAGCCTACACATTGCTCCAGCATTGCTAGAGAGTAATTGGAATGAAGCCACTTCTTGCACTTCAACCTTGCACGTGCCATACTTTCAGGCTGCCTGAAACTTTAACCTTGATATTTTGAATGCTTTCTCTTTTCTAAGAGGCAATGGCATGGTTTCATATATGACAGCATACTTTGGGCAGATCAAGTTTTTAAAGTGGCAGTTACTTTTCCTTCATGCCTGTTGTAATGTTCTGAATAAACTTGAATGATATAATAAGAGAAGAAAGATACAGTGCTTGAGGTTTGTTTTCTTCTGTCTGTGGTGGGAGCTTGGAGTAGAAATGAAACCTGTCCTCCATCCTTCTGTGAGCCCAGGTCTCTTCCCCGGGAGTGGAGCCAGCTTTTTTTATTCTGCAGTTCAAGTCTTTTCTCTAGCACCTTCAAGTATAAAGTGCTTTACTTTCTTGCCCTTCTCCCAGTCTGACTGACAGCACTTTCCATCTCTCATTCCATCGATTGTTCTGTGCAGTACTCTTTGGAAAGACTCCAGGGTAAGTTTGAGAAGGAAAAAAAAAAAACTTTTTCCTTACCAACTTTGTGTTGTGAGCAAACATCAATCTCTACCTACATGGCCAGCAGGAAGCCAGTTTTTTGCAGTACTGCAGCCCAGGTGGCAGCAACCCAGGGAATTGTTTATTAGCAACCATGGCTTCTGAGTGCAGGGATTTTCCTCAAGAAAGTGTTTTGTAGCCCCAAAAGAGGAACTTCCCATCAGATAATAAGTCTAGTGGAGTTTATACTTCACTTTTATAGTCCTGATCTGAATACAGCTTAATTGGCAGTTAAGTCAGCTAGCTGTTTTCTTCCCTCCTTTACCCATAGAGACTTCTCAGCTTACTGCACACAGTGGGATATGGCAGATAGAATGCATCCTCTTGTCCGGTGTAGTCCAATAGATGTTTCTGAACATCTACTGTATTCACAACACTGGTCTATACCCCCTCCAGTGCACAGCATAGAGTAAGGGATATCGTGGTTTAGGGGAGCTTAGTGTTTTAAGACTGCTGGTTTATTACATAGTCCATGGCTAAGCCTAAAATGAGTTTGGACTACTATCTTTATAGATTTTTATAAAATTTATGAAAGTAATACTTTTTCAATAACTTAAAATAATACAAATGCAAATGAAAACCATGAGCTGGTCTTTCTTCCTAAAACCACAGTAAACTTTATCACATTCCCGTTTTTTTCCATGCCTGAATAATATATCTATAGAAATAGATTTTTAAAAAGACAAGGGCAGAATGCTACTGATATTATTTTGTCATCTGCTTCTCTGACTTAACAACACAGACCTCTTTTCATTTTGGCACTTATAAAGATGTCGCTCATTCTTGTTAAAAGAATATTACTTTGAATGTAGAGGTCATAATTTACTCATAATTCTATTTATGGTCCTGTAGTTTTGCCTAATTTGATGCTACTATCAACAACGTCATGATGAGTAATCATAAACACATAATTCTGGTGTGTGGTAGTATTTAGGTGGGTAAATTTCCTGAAAATGTAGTTTCAGGATCAAATAGGATATTTTTGAAATTTAAATATGGCTACATTTCCTTAAAAAAAAAAAATAGCCAGGAGTGGTGGTACACGCTTGTAATCTCAGTATTTGAGAGGCTGAGACGGGAAGATCGCAGGTTCGAGGACAACCTCAGCAACTTAGGCCCTCCACAACTTAGACCCTGTTTCAAAATAAAAACTAGGGCTGGGTGTGTAGCTCAGGGGTAGAATGCCCCTGGGTTCAATCCCCAGTAAAAACAAAAACAAAAACAACAAAAGTACCAATAAGATACAATAGTGTTTTTCTCTCCCTCATTAAATTTTCTTTGTCCAATCTAGTGTATGAAATATTTTCTTTTTTGTGCATTTATTAGTAGAATTGGGCATTTCAACATATATTTAGAAATGACTGAGTTTCTTCTGTAAACTGGTGTTCAGGCTGAGCTGTTTTTACTCATTTGTGACACCTTGCGGGTGTGGGGTTACCTCATTCAGTTCTACTGCCACTCGGGGTTAGTGGCTGGCTACGTGTTTACAGGCTCAGTCCCACAAGACTGTTGTCACTTAGGATACCAGTCACTAGGATCACTAGCCCATTTCTGCCTTACCTGGCTACAAACCCATTCCCCTTTGTGTTTGATAATTTGCTCCAATGGTTCCCTAAACTCTAGGGAATAAATACTACTACTAGCAGTTAAAGGGTGTAAACGGGCAGATGACAAGGCAAGGCCTGGAAGGGGCTTTTTGGCTTCATAGGGTTGTACTGTGCTGGTACTTACCAGATACACAAAGCAAGAGTCCACCCTCATGGTGAAGTATTTGTGTTGGGCTATTGATTGGCAAGAAATCTGGGACAGGGCAGCAACTTTACAGATGAAGTGAGCTGTTACAGAGTTTGGGTTTTTTCTGGCAGCCTGTTGGTGCTTGCCTTTTCTGCATTAACAACGTGTCTAAGTAAATGACTTGGAGGAGGAGGAGCTTAATGAGGGCCATCACTACATTTGTGAGAAAGACCCATTTCTATGCATTCTTCACTGCATTTGTCAAGTGGTCACCCCTTTCAAGTTTCTTCTAACAATGACAACTTTGAAATTTTCATATTAACTCTTCCCTATGATAAGGATATACAAGACTAATGAGTAGGTGGCAACAAATAGGTTAAAAAAAAGGGGGGGGCGGGACGCAAGCTAGGCATGGTGGCACACACCTGTAATCCCAGTGGTTGGGAAGCTGAGACTGAAGGATTTGCAGGTTCAAAGCCAGCCTCAGCAACTTAGCAAGGAGACTCTTTCAAGATAAAAAGGACTATGGGTATAGCTCAGAGGAAGAATGCCCCTAGGCTTAATCCCCAGTACCAACTCCCCACCCCCGCCCCAATAAAAACTGGGAAGGCAGACAGACACATTATGCTTTGAAACAAATCTTAAGGAATATAGATGTGTTCAAGTAATACCAACATAGTATGGAAGAAAGAAGACCTAACTGTTCTCTGAAAAAAAAAAAAAAGATTTATTGCATATGGAAATCAATAGATATCTTTTACAAAAAAGGTTAGAATAAAGATCTCACATTTGTAAAGGCACATACGAAACATTTTACAGCAATGACAAGGCTGGTGAAAGCGTCAGCTAGGACCAATATCTAAATAAGACTTTATAAAAACAGATAGGAAACAGTGCAAAAAATACTGTCAAAGTCAGTTTTATACACCTCATAATTGGGTGTAAAACTGACAAGCATAAGCTTATTTACTGATTAAAAAAATAGCACATAGAATAGCATGCATAGTTTTACTTAAGGCTTTTAATATTATTAAGTTGATAGGGAGGTCTATGCCAAAGCACAGTTGCTGTGACTTGAAAAAGTCACTCCCCAACTTAGGGAATGTCCTATAAATTTCTCAGTCCTTCTCTCCACTTAACAACTATAGTTTGGTAGTAAAGACACTTGATTTCCACCTTGCAAAATAGCAAGTGGACGCCACAGGGAAGAGAACGTGTCCCCTGGAATGCATTTCTTACTGCAACATGATGGGTTGTGGTGCCAATGCCAGATCAGCCCACAAAAGCCAGCCACATCTGACGCAGCCTATATTTTGGCTGTATTGGAAGTCATTTGTTTCTGCAGGCTGACCCAAGAACCTCAAGAACAAACTGGTTTTGAAGTTGGGGAGTTTGCCTGTTTATCATTTCAAAAAATCTCATAAGGATACTGAAATTCACAACATTTTATAAAAACATAGACCATGGAAAGCATCAAAATACTGAGTTAAGAAACACAAAGTCCAGTGAAACAAACTAGATCAAGTTATTTGATGTAACACAAACTGCATATGGTTATACATTTAATAAGTCATCTGCATGTGTAAATCTTTTTTTCCACTTAAAGCATCCTCAGGCAGGTCAGTTGACTACTGACAGAACAACGGCATACACAGGAAATCATCTCTAATGAAGAGGAAGCTTATGTCTGAAAGGACACGGTGAAAGGATTGTAGGACTTCAAACTGTGGCAAGAAAGTGAAAAGGAAATGGCAATCAACTTCCCAATGTTTAAGTAGCCAGGGTGTGGGGGGAGTGTGGTTCTGAATGACAATTTCAGTCCTATGGTGAAGGTATCAATTAGCTCACAAGGGAGGTGGGAGACCCCTGAGAAATGCCAAGAATAGCAGGTACTCCCACCCTGAGAGCCACCTGGCTAACCTCAAAGTAGCATTCCTGAGATTGCAGCAAAAGGTTCCACCCCAAGGCACAGAAAGATCCCAATCTGAGCTTCCTCCTCTAAACCTTTTGTCAGATGAGATGGCATTTGTGTTTCCCTGAAGAGGTTGTAGAAAGAGATTAACTTACATGTAGATGTGGTGAACAGCTTATCCTGCCCTCCCCAGATAATTGAAGATGGATCACAATACACCCATCTATGTTCCTGGGCAGCCCTGGGCTGTGTGTCTCACCAGAGGCCAGGAGGAAGGGAACAAGGTCCAGCAACAAGTGAGAAACATTGGATGTAATCAGGCCAAATGTGAATCCACATCAGATCATCTTAAAACTAAGTACCATTGAGATCATTATTTTAAACAGGATTGACACCACCTTTTCTTTCATTTCTTGTAATACCGAAGGACCGTTTCATCAATGGGGTGGGAAAGTGTGATTTCCTGGTTGCTGAGAGTTTTCTATCATCATTCTGGTTATTCTTACCAGATATTATTCCTTAAAGCTATGTAGGCTTTTAAAACAACAATTAAAATTTGATTTCCTAGTTATCTATTTTTGGAAAGGTTTAAGACTGATTCCCTACGACCAGATTTAACTCTCTTGTAGGGGCAAGCAGGGTAAAGAAAAGAAAAAGTTAGTGATTGAGAGTTGATCTGTAAAGCAAATGAAAAAGAATGAAACGCAGGCAGAGTCCTAAGTGAATGAAGTGCCCTTGGAATGAAGACGGTGACATCACAAAAAAGTGCACCCCCCTCAAGACAGGGGACACTGAGTCACTACTTACATCCTCCCAGCTTTTGTGCTGATTATACACACAACTTGAAAAGTGAGAAACATTCTGCAACCCCCAAGATCACTGGCAAGATGGATGAAGATGCTCAGGAGCTGTGGCTGCAAACTCCAAACGCCAGAGCCAGTGGATGAGCAGGCTCCCTGCTTGCAAGGCTACAGGAAAGAAGGGCTGCTAGTGGGAGACAAGACCCGGGCACAGGGCACAAACCCTGTGTCACAATCCACGACACTCATCAAACTACTTCATCTGTGAGGACAGTTAAAAACTATGAGCCACAGTGAAAGTCCCAGGGAGGGAGGGCAGAGACATTCCAGGGTGCAAAAACTTATGAGTCAAAGATTTTTTTTTTTTTTTTTTTTTTTTTGGCACTGGAGATTGAACCCAGTGGCATTCTACCTCTGAGCTACACCGCCAGTCCTTTTATTTTTATTTTGAAACGGTCTTGCTAAGGTGCTGAGATGTCCTTGAACCTACAATCTGCCTACCTCAGCCCCCCAAGTATTGGGATCATAGGTATGTGTCACTAGGATTGGCAAGTCAAGAACTTTTTTCCACTACTGGGGATTGAATCCAGGGGCATTCTACCTCTGAGTTATACTCTCAGTCCTATTTTTTATTCTTTATTTTGAAACAGGTTCTTACTAAGTTTTGGAGTGCCTAAGTAGCTAAGGCTATGCGCGAACCCGGATCCTCCTGTCTCGGCCTCCCAAGTACTGGGATTACAAGAGTGCAACACCACACCCAGTTCCCAAAGAACTTTTTGATAGGAACCTCAGAGCTCATCTAAAACCCCTCCTCCTCCTCTCTGTACATACAACTCCTCTTTGAGTAAGCTTAAGGCACTTTTTGGTTTTTTTCTTCTGGTACTGGAGATTGAACCCAGGGGCATTCTACACCGCCAACTCTTTTTTTTGAAACAGACTAAGTTACTGAGGGTCTCACCAAGTTGCTGAGGGTGGTCTCAAATCTGTGATCCTCCTGTTTCAGCTTCCCAAGTACTGAGATTTTAGGTGTGTGTCACAGTTCACTTATTAAGGCTTTTGGAAAGAATGATCTTGGTGGCCCGGAGCATGGCAAAGGAATAGTGATTCGCTATGTAGACAATTGTACTGGGGCTCCCCATGAGCTCCAGCCCTCCTGCCTTATAACTAAATGTCCCTGAATTTAGTTTTTAAATGGGAAAGTTGGACAAAACTCTCAGTAGAACTGAGAGTTCTACTCTCAGTATATATGCTCTTTTTTATTGCACCGAACAACAAATTATCCAGGCTATGAAATCAATTGATGTTAGGTACTGAAATGCCAGGGTCATGGGCAGGTTCACAGGGAACTGTTTTTTTTTTTTTTTTTTTTCCTTTTGCGGTACTGGGGATTGAACCCAGGGGCATTCTACTTCCAAGCTACACCCCCAACCCTATTTTTATTCTTTATTTTGAAACAGGATCTCACTAAGTTGCAGAGCGCCTCACTAAGTACCTGAGGCTGGCTGAGAACCCCGATCCTCCTGTCTCAGCCTCCCAAATACTGAGATTACAAGCGTGTACCACCACGCCCGGCCACAAGGAACTTTTTATTTGATTTTGTGAAAGAAAATGCAGCTGGAAAAGATAAGAAACACAGTGCACTGGATAAAATGCTCGCTACCTGAGTTTATAATGGGGATACAAAAGCTGAGAGTACGCAGGATAAGGGCTGAGTGGCTGACTGGATGAACTAGTGGCCGTGTTTCACAGTTCCCTCTTTTTTTTTTTTTACCTTTGAGCTATAACTCCAGTACAATTTTATTTATTTGGGAACAGGGTCTCGCTAGGTTGATGAGTCTTACTACTTGCTGAGGCTAGCCTCGAATCTGCGATCCTCCTGTCTCAGCCTCCTAAGTGTAGGAATTACAGGCATGTGCCACCACACTTGGCTTCACAGGACCCTCTGAGTAACAGTGACTTGGGTACACCCTCACATTTCTCCGGGGCATGTTGCTGGTAAACAGATGCACCAGTAAGGAACATTGCCCCCAAATGACTTACAAGGTGTGGTGAAAACAAGAATCATTCTGCTCCCTTGCTCAGGATCAAGGGACATGTCAAATACACTTTATCATCATAGAGCTTTATTGCTACCCTATAGGGCCAACTGGGATTATTTGCAACCTATAGAGCCAATTTAGTTTGTCACCCCCCAAGGTGTGGGTCACTGGAAAATCTGTGCTGTTCCCATGGAAAGGTCATGTTTCTCCATTTGGAAGCTGGATGGGCTGTTAACTGTGCTCATGAAAAGAAACTGCTGAATAAGAGCATACTGGAACATCTAATAACCACTGGCAATAAAATAAATCACAGGAAAATCTTTGGTAAAATGAGGAAGCTGAATTCCCACAAAGGACCATCTTAAGAACCCAACAAAGATTACTTGGTGCTTCTAGGAATTTCTAGAAATTACTATAAGTAGCCCAATAGTTACTTC
>PVLC010013853.1:0-40572 GCA_004027655.1 Graphiurus murinus
TTAGGGAGACCCTCAGCAACTTAGTGAGACAGTGTTTCAAAATAAAAAGGGCTAGGAGTGTCACTCAGAGGTAGAATTCCCCTGGGTTCAATCCCCAGTACCAACAGCAAAAAAAAAAAAAAAAAAAAAAAAATCTAGTGTGTCTTTAGAATATTCCATAAGGCACAGATAGCATGAGAAGCTCCCTAAGTGGTATAGGACACAGAACCTTTTCTTTGTAGAGACTCTTATAGGATACTATTGCATTTAAATGAGTTTGGAAACGTTACCCTAGAAGAGTGATTCCTAGTTGGAGCTGTCTGGGAGTCTTTAAACATATCAATTCCTGAGCCCCCAAAGGAGAACAATTGAGTTGGAATCTTGATGGTTGGGAAAAACACCAGTATGTTTCAGAATCTCCCCAGATGATTCTAATGCACAGACAGTTCAAAAAACAAATATCCCAGAAGATCTCAATTTTCAGTGATTTGGAGACCTGTAAGTCATTGGCTCTCAGATAATTTGGGTCTCTTTCACAAGAGTGACTTGGTAGAAAGCGCTGTCAGTATCTTTATCAATATGATCCTCTTACTTCTTTGCTTTTTATCTTTGCTTTTTTTTCTTTTTAGCTACATCTTGCCTTCCTTCAGCCCAAATTTTCCAAGTTTAGGCCACATACCTTGTTGTGCACAGCTTCTATTCTATTCCATTCCATACTATGTCAAGTAAATTTCTAAATTTTTTGCACATTACTTTCCTAAACTCAGTCATGATTCTGTAGTAACTAATGACAGCTGAATCCAGGCAGGTTCAACTAGTTATACCTCTGAGGTGTTATGAAGCCTGAGGTTTATATTGCAACGTCTTAACTATAATTGGTATTTTATATAACGTTTCATCTTTTCCTTGTCGCCTGCTCCTGATATGACATTAATGTGATAAAACTGTATGACAAGTTTCTTAGATGTTTGGAAATGCACTTTATATATATTTATCATTGGCTCAGGTGCTATTATTTAACCTCTGATTAGTTATGTTTGATAGTTTCTTTTTATTACCATATGGTTATGTATTTCTGAGCCATTGCTTTTCATCAAGTTGATTAGGAAAAAATATGTATTCTTAGGAAAAATTTTTTTCAAGTGCTCTGATATTCATCTTTAATCAAAGTTTGGAGCATAAAGATAGGACACAGTGGAATACACCATGCTGTCAGGAGCACATGGATTATGTTTCTAACTCATTTTAACATAGGACCTAATTCAATCCAAACATCATGAAAGAAAGACAAAGGTTATGAATGATGATAGGTTCCTCCTCCATGTACTATAATATCCATTCTAAATTTCAGTGTCTGAGGCATTCACTATAACAATGGCTTACAAAGCAGCAAGCTATCACCTATAAACAAAAAATGCATGTGGCTTGCACATGAGGAGTACTGGAGACTAATAGAGAACATAACATATTATTCACTCCCAAGAAATCTCTTATCATCACAAGCTTTAAAAATGAACTTAATCTGCAAAGGCAGATTAAGAGATGGAGAGTTATCAAATAGTCAGTTGAAAGCAAATTGAACTTAACTAAAATATGCCTGAATTGCACATCATGTCTTGAGAAGAATCAGTAAACAGGCTGAAGTAGAGAAATGGACTGTAGAAAACGACACATTAAGACTAAAGAGGGAGGGTGAGGGAGTGGGGTGGGAATTGGGGAAGGGTTAAATGGGAAATGTGTGCATGTATGCCTTTACCAGCTCACACCCAACGAAGATGTATGATTACAATGCACCAATTAGAAAAATAAACAAATAAAATGTATGACTGTTTAAGGCAAAAAAAAAAAAAAAGACTAAGTGAAAGTGACACTGAACTTTTCTCCTGGCCACTCCCCTTGGTTGCTGAATAGAAAAATGAATCCAGAGAGTGGCAAGCAGTATGAGGAATGGATAGTATAGGAATCAAGCCAAAAGACTGAGGGAAGGAGTTTCTGGAATGTTCTGTGTGAAAGTGCCGGGCCTGGCTTTCCCATTGTCTTAGTCCTCTCAGACTGCTATAACAGAACACTTCGGGCTGGGTGGTCTGAACAAAAGAAATTTATTTCTCCTGGCTTTTGAGGCTTAGAAGTCTAAAATTTGGGGTCTGGCAGAATCTATGTTCTGAGTCATAGATGGCCATCTTCTTCCAGAGGCCACAAATGATAGAAAAGGCCAAGGAACTCTCCGGGAGCTCTTTTATAAGGAAACTAATCCCGTTCATGAGGGCACATCCTAATTCCTCCCTAAAGGCCCCACCTCCAAGTTCTCTTACACTGGGGATATGGTTTCAGCATATGAATGTTGGAGGGACCTAAATATTCAGTCTGTACTATACTGAATATCTATACTGAATGAGTTGAACAGCACTGAGGGCTACGTGTTCTGGGACTTTGCTAGGAGGTGAACTGAGCTGTGTCCCTTCAAAATTCATATGTTGAAGTACTAACCTTCAGTACCTTAGAATGTGTTTCAAATGTAATTAGCTAAGATGAGGTCAGACAGAGGAAGCAGTTTAGGGTAGTCTCCTAATCCAATTTAATTGGTGTCCTTATAAAAAGGGGAAATTTGGACATGAGGAGAACGCCATTTGAAGACAGAAGCTACTTTGTCACAAGCCAAGAACTACCAGAAGCTGTGTGAGAGGCCTGGAACAGATCCTGCCCTAGTGCTTTCAGCAAGTGCAGGCCCTGCTGATAGCTTGCTCAGACTTCTGGCCTGTAGAACAGTGAGCCAATCCTTTCCTGTTGTTTGAGCCTCTGAGTTTGTGGTATTTGTTGTTACAGCCCTACGAAAGGAATCCAGGCCTTTCCTGGAGTCTTCTCCTTGAGCCTGATTCTGGCTTTCCTGCCTCTCCAAGGGGGTACAGATGCCAGCAGGACTCTGAGAAGAGGATACCCTGGACAGTGTGGAGAGGTGACAGACTAGCAGGGTGCTAGGATGGGAAAACACTGAAATGGTTATGTGTGACAGACACCAGTCTCATAATATGTGAGAGGCTTCCCTGGTAGGTGGAATGAGAGATCCATAGCAAGGCCTGAAACTAGGAGCAAGTGGCAGACTTTTGAGGAAGACCATTCCACTAACATCAGATGGCCTCAGAGGTGTTGAGCTAGCAGACAGTGATGACTCTTGTCAGGAGGTGTGGGAGCTGGAGTTTTTGAGGTGACTTTATTTCATTTTAATATTTATTCATTTTATCGAAGTCACAGAGTGTGGCAAAGAGATTTAATGATCACACACCAAGATGGAGACAGAGGGGAGAAGTCTCAGATGTACACTCCTCTCCTACCACAACAAGCTAAATTCTGCAACTTTGACATTTACTCTTTGAGGCTGGACTCCAGATTTACTTTTAGAGCCATTTTCCAGCTTCAGATGATTTTCTCCTGTCATTCATTTTCTCCACTCTCAAACTCTAGTCAAGCTAAAACATGGTCAGAGAAGCTATGATCAGAGAAGCTGTTACGTCTAGTTGAGTATTCTGGTTAATTGCCAAGATATCATACTTCTTGCTATTCTGGAGGGTATCTTTGAGTTTCCTATTGGAGTTAAATCTTCACACTTAAAACATGCTCTTTCATTATTATTTTATGGATACTTTAGTGGCACTTAAGATACCAGAGAGACAATGTAAAAAAAATGTTAAATTATCATCAATGAAAATCAGGTGTATTACTCAGGGTATATGACACAAAGCTACATTTTGGCATGGCTGCAAAAGATACGGTGGAAAGAAATGGGTGATAGGATAACTGACTCATCTAAAATATGCAAGTCTAGTTTAGCAGTCTTTTTTTTTTTTTTTTTTCCCAAATCTTTGGCTGTATTGCAATGGTTGTTTCATTTTGGAATCTCCAACTAAACATTTCCTAACCATGGATAACAATATAGTTACTGACTGGTTTCTTTTAACAGTATTTATCCAACATAACAAAATAAACTAGCAGTCTTGATAGATTAGAATGTTATACCTAATGAAGATCAGGATAAAAGAGAAAGAAAACAAAGATTAAATGGACTTTCTCTCCAGAGGTGGAAAAACCAGTCAATAGGTTGAAGATTTAAGAAGACTAAAGACTCACTGAAATTAAACCAAAAAAAGATGACATTGCATAAACCAAAGTTCATACTGAATTGTAACAGAGTTGTCAATCAAGTTATTCTGTATTTTCTCTAAGTATTAAAATATTATCAAGAAAATATGCATTTCCAGAATAAACTTCAATAGCACTTTTTTAAAAATACCCACATGGTTAGGCAAAGCCTGAAGCAATGTGACTTTGTTTGTGCTAGGGTAGGTAAAAGAGTGCAAATAATAGTCTTCCTGATCACTTGCAGATTATTGGTGGCCCAATGGTAGAAGGAGGTCAGAACTTCTTTTTCTTCCTGCTCAGCTAACTTCTGCTCTGCTGAGGCCATGTTTAGTGAGAAGAGGTTGGTTAAGCCCCCTTGTAAAATTTGGAAATTCTAAATGTTATCAGCATCCACTTAATTGCCCCACTTTTCTTGGTCTTCAGTTTTCAGAGCTTCATTTAATCTTGTATTTCATTAAAGCAATGAAGAATTATTGACAGAAGGGAAAACAAAAATAGCATTTTCAATTCTGGCTGCATATTAGAATCATCAAAGGCAGATGACATTGGGGTTGGGTAATCTTTATTTTAATTGACACATTAATTATACATATTTATGGGGTACAATGTGATGCTTCACTACATGTATAAAATTTACAATGATCAAATCAGGATAACTAGCATTTTCGTTTCCTTAAACAGTTATCATTTTTGTGCTAGGAACCTCAAATACCTCACTTTTAATTACTTATAAAATATGTAATAAACTATTGTATTGGATACTCTTTGTTATTTGTGGTAGTCCTATGCACTGTAAGATATTTACCAGCATCCTTGACCTCTGTCTACTAGAGACCAGTAGGTAGCACATCCCTGTTCCGACCCCCAATAGCGACAATCAAAAATATCTTCAGATATTGCCAAATGTCCCCCCTGAGGGACAGAATTACCTCCAGCTGAAAAACAGTGACCTCAGGAGAGAGCTGTGGTTAAAATGGTTTGGGGCAGGTACAGACATTGGTATTCCCTCAGTGACTTCAACATGGACTCAGAGTCAAATTTAGAATCAACTTCGGAGCAATTTGATAGGAAATCTATATTTTAATTAACTTGGCTACTGACTACTTTGAAATTTGGAACTGGTTTCAATTCTTTAATAAATGAGTGATGTTCTTAGACTTCAAAATATGTTGCTAACAGTAACAGTGACTTAAGACTATTTTTATTGCTGCTCCTATTTGAATAGAAGATATTTGGGAAAGTTTACATGAATTAAAAAATGAATAGAGAATACACTGAAAAAATTAGCAAGAAAAGTTAGCTGAATGACTTAAGGAGCAAGTGAGTAACTTATAAACCCTCTTTAATTTGATTTAATGTTATTAAGAGACTTAAATGATATAAATGGTAGTTGATTCTGTCTCCTAGAGCTAAGAGTATTAAAAACACAGTGATTTGTTTCCCAACATTCTGTAAATTATTTTTCTTCACAACTGATCATTCAGATGAGAGGGTTAGTCCAATAAGCACTTGATTGAAGTAATTTTTTGACAATCCACTTGTTTTAATCTTTTCTCAAAAAATAGAAGTACTTTTACTTCCCTGTTGCTGTTTAGCTAAATAAAACAAATAATTTCATGTCTTAAAAAATGACCAGAACAGAAATGTTTAGTGAGAAGAGGTTGATTAAGTCCCCTTGTGAAATTTGGAAATTCTAAATGTTTAACAATCAACCTTTATTTAAAGTTAGTTTTAAGTTGAGCATGGTGGCGCATGCTTGTAATCCTAGCATTTGGGAGGCTGAGACCGAAGGATCCGGGTTCTCGGCCAGCCTCAGCCTCCTCTTGAGTCTCTCTGCAATGTAGTGAGACTTTGTTTCAAAATAAAGGATAAAAAATAAGACTAGGGGTGTAGCTTGGAGGTAGAATGCCCCTGGGTCCAATCCCCAGTACTGCAATAAATAAATTAAATAAAGTTAATATTAATTACCAAGAGCTTTGCATTTCTCTATGAGTATAGAACCAGGTGTGATAATGTCCCCCAAAGATATACACATCCTAACCCTTAAAAACTGTGACACTGTTGCCTTTTATGGCAAAAGGGACTTTGAAAACATGATTGGATTATGGATCTTTATATGGGAAGATTACCTGGGTGGTCACAAGGGCTTTTAAAAGGGGAAAGTGGAGGCTGAAGAGAAAGTCAGAGATGAAGGTGTGATGACAGAAGACAGAGCCAGAGACAGCAGCACGAGAAGGGCATGGTGTGGCATTGTATGTTTTTAAAGGCAGGAAGGAGGCCCTAAGCCTAGAAAGGTGGAAAAGGCGAGGGAACAGATTATTGACAGGAGCCTCCAGAAAGAACACAGCCCTGCGAAAGCCTTCATTTCAGCGCCCTGAGACCCTGCAGACTTCTGACTTGCAGTAATGTAAGACAACAAGTTTGTGATGTCTGAAGTCACTGAGCTGCTGGCAATTTTTTACAGCAGCAACATGAGATTAATACTAGGTAAATAAATGTTGTTCTCTCAGTTCCTTTTTTAATAGTTAAGGAATATCTATGAATTTATCAAAAATAAGGTGATATGGTAAATTTTTTTGAGAAAAGGCTTTTGCTGCACTATAATTCATAAAACAACTACAAATATATTTAATAATAGGAGAATGACTAAATTATGATTGACTTAGTCTAAGGCATCTTATACATGCATTTAAAATCATGTTTTGGAAAGTAATGAATGGAGCCAGGCGTGGCGGCGCAAGTTTGTAATCCTAGTACTTCGGAGGCTGAGACCAGAGGATTTGGGTTCATGGTCAGCCTCAGCTACCTAGTAAGGCACTCTGCAACTTAGTGAGACCCTGTTTCAAAACAAATAATAAAAAATAGAACTGGGGGGTGTAGCTCGGAGGTAGAATTCCCCTGGGTTCAATCCCCAGTACCACAAAATAAATAAATAAATAAATAAAATTAAAAAAGGAAGTGGTTATGATAAAACCTATGATACTGCATTTCAGTGAGAATTTGATTATCAGTAAGCATGGTTTCACAGAAAAACACCCTCATAAAGGCTTTAGAATGAGTTTCAAAGGCTGATAAATCACCTAAAAGACATGCAACGCAAATTTAAAAGAATCTGATTTAAAGAATTATCTCAATTTTATTTAAGAAAACAGAATTAAGGCAGTATATATACTGATGTACATATATGTGATTGTATAGAGAAAAAAAATGCGCAGGATGTACATTCACAAAGTCAATCACTAAGCCTAATAAGAGAAGGAGGGGATGGGGTTGGAGTGGGAATTGCAAAAGGGTTCAATGAGTGCTGTGTGTATGTATGCCTCTACCAGCATGAAGTACCACATTAAGATGTATGATTTCAATGCACCAATTAATATATATTGCAATTCAATATATATATATATATATATATATATATATATATATATATATATATATATATATAGTGGTAACTAATTGCAAAACTCACTGTTGTGATTTGTTTATATTTATATTCTATAGCTTTATCATTTGATTTGTTTTGTTTTGACAAAAGTATCTCTCCTTCGTTAAATTGACTAGTATACACAAACAAAAATCACCTCAACATTTTCAATTTTTAAAAACTTCCTATGTGTTGCATTTGAAATCAGGGATAAGATGTAATTTAACATTTTCTTGTTTTCCTCTATTGTCAAATCATAGCATATTATTCATGAATATCCTTTACTATTTTTTACCAAAAGTATTATGAATCCTCTGCTTATTAAGTTTTCGAGTTTAGTATTTGTCATGTCTCTCAGATAATATCATATCTATTCTTGGACCCAGAGAAAATTTGAGGCTACTACAAACTTAGAAGGACCACAAGTCAGTACAAATCAGCACTAGCACAGTGGCAGGAACAAATCCCTTGGGTCTAAGTAAAAAAAAATGGATACAGGTTGTTCCTGGTAGCTTGAGACACTCACTCTTGGAGCCCACACACCAGGACACAAGGAACTCAAGCAGAGAGGCCACCTGAGTGTGTTCTGGCCTTAGTCCTAGCTAAGCTCCAGCCGATAGCTGGCATCAACTACCAGACATGTGAATGAGTGGGCCTTCCAACAATTCTAGTCTCCAGGCTTTGATGTGCCCCTGCTGATACCAACTGGAGCTGAAATGAGTTGTCTCTAGCAAGCCCTGACCAAACTGCAGATGGGTGAGCAAAACAAATGTCATCGCTTTAAGCAACTCGTTATATTTTGTTGTGGTTTATTGCATAGCAATAGAGAACTTGAATAACTTCCACACTTCTACCAAACCAAATATACATTCCTTTATCTCTTGGTACTCACGGACCCCTGGATTTAACCTACCAAATTAGTCTAATCTCTACTACCCTATCATTCATGCACTACTACATTAAGGTAAGCAATTGTTAATCTCCTTCATCCCTCTCCGTAGATGTTTTGTTCCATCTATGTTCATCTAAATCCTACCCATTCTTCAAGGTCCAGAACGAAGGCTGTGTAGTACACATCAGTTGTTTTGCCTTTGCCATACCTGAGACTCCTGTTCTGGTTCTAGCCTCTTGATTTTCCCTTTGAGAAGCAATCTTTTGTTGATTCTCTTACCTGAGACTTCAGGTGGGGTCAACTTTAACCTGCCATCTAAAGTGGGCAGAGGGTCCCATCTTGGCCAGTTGACATATTCCATGTTCTTAGCCAGTGTGATGAGTTCAAGGGTGAGCACATGCTCTGAGTTGATCCTGGGAAACTGAATTCTGGTTTTTTCCCAGAAAAATCTCCAGTAGCACCAGCTGAACCATGAGGTTGTTAGCCCAGGGCTGCCAATGTCCAGCACAGAGAAAGCCTCGCTGAGAGTGAAGCCAATCCAAAGGAAAGTAAAGCCAAGCATCAAATTTCTCACAGCATTGTTGGACATCTGACTCAGCCATGCCTAAAGATGGGTCCTCCCTCCACCCACCTTCTCAGGTTTTTGCCAACCAAATAATTTCTTTTTTGGTGGAAAACCAGTTTGAGTTAGATTTCCATCACATGATAATCAAAGAGTCTTGCAAAGTATAGACCACATATTCCTAGTCAATATGGCATTCCTTGGGTGGCTATTTCAAATGCAATTGTGTGCGTAGAACTGCAGCATGCACATTAAGACATGGTCCATGAGCCTCAGTCTTATCCACTACTCCTTCATTCCTTTAGTTGCTCGTGATGTCATTTGATTTTAGCACTTCCAAGAGATATTTTATAGTGTAATTAGCTGTGGACATGCCATTATAAGCTTTGTAGAGACAGGAACTATTTGCTTTATCTGATTATGTAAGAATCGATGTATGAAAGTGCCAGGTGTATAATGTGTACTCATTACATAATGTGTAGGCATTATTTTCTCTCTCTTTTCACATCACATTTTGCATGGATCTTGCTCATAGTTCTTGAATGGAATGTATATTAATCAGTATCTTAGTAATACTAGATAAGATTTCTGGAACAATAATTATGTAGCAGGCATGAGTACTATCAGCTATTTCTCACAGTAATATGGGTTGTGAATTATTCTTCCTTGTGTATGAGTGGGGGGGACCCCAAAAAAGTAAAGTTGGAGAGTTTAAAAATGTTACCCATAGTATCACAACTAGTAAGCTGCAGAATACGGGCTCCAACTCAGATCTCTTTCACATTAAACATTTAGCTCATAGTCACGACACTGTACAAAATGCATGGGATTTACTGCTTGAGAAACATTCTAAATGCCTGTTCTGAATTAAGGTAAATTGGCCAGGTTAAAAAGCCTTGAAAGCATAGGAAATCAGCCCTGGAATTAGTGCAGCAGTGTGGCCCAGGCCGTGAAAACAACTTAGCAGCATTTGGGGAGGTGGGTAGGCTAAGTGGAGATTTGTAAGGCATTGCCATGAGCCAAATAGCAGGAGCAAATTGCTTGAGCTTTGTTCTTTCCACATCAGCCACAGATGTGAAGAAAATGACAAGAGTAGAAATTGCAAGAGCCTTTGCTAAAAAGTGTTGCAAATTTGGTGGCTGTCAGCCAGGAAAATGTACCATCCCTGGTTGTCACAAGTGCATAACAGAACAAAGAATCTCAGGCTGCAGGAAAAGATGATAGGGCTGGAAATAAAAAGCTTATGAGGAAGCAGAAAATAAAAATCTAACCAAGGGTAAATGGGGATGAAAGGACCTTGAAAGTTTTAGGAAGACCTGTACAGAGTTTGAATGAGTAAATTTAGGGAAATATGCTATTTGTAGAGCTGCAATGTAAATTTCCACTCCATCCCCTAAAGAAATAGAATAGACTCACTATTGAAATTCTGATGATTCTCTGGGAGAATAAAATGCATTCATAGGGAAATTGAAAAGGATGACCATATAATCTATTTTTTCTTAAAGTGCAATAAAAAATATTAAATATTTATTATGGATTAAAATACTCATAAAAAGGCATACTTTTTCATCTTAATTTTCTGTTGGGTCCGATGCAGAGCCCTTTATGAGAACTGCTTCCTAGCTTGTCCTGTGATTGAGAGTTGGAAGACATAAGAAGACTGGGGTATATTGATGTACCTTGAGCTGTGGAGACTGGGGGAGTGAACAGAGACGAGGGACTTCTGTCACATGTCACTTCATTTCAGATCCTCAGTTTTCACATCTGAAAAATAAGCCATGGAAGCACCGTGTTTAGTGGCCTTTTGCAGGGTTAAGTGGATAACACATGTAAAGGCCTCTCTGTTTGTCTTTCTTTTGTGTGCTTCCTGATTGGTTTGGAAGACAGACCCATGAGAGCTGAGACCATGTTCTTCTTATTCACTCACTGATGTGTTCCCAGTGCCTGGCACAGAGGAGGGGCTGTATCAAATGGTATTAATGCCTGTTGCTTGGGTATTTAGGAAGACACAAAGTAATTTTTTTCTCCACTTTATTTATTGTAAAGCAATTTGTACCAAGAAAATACTTTTCGAAGAATATTAAATTTACACCTAAATAAATTACCTTAAAGAGAAATTAAAATGTTCATTCATATTTAATACAAGAAGCAGGAGGACAATGAGTTAATCTTCCTCTTAGGAATGAAAGAGTCATTTCTGATTAATATAGTCTGTCTAGAGACCATATCTTAAACAAACAAACATAAAAACCCTAAGTGACAATTTGCATATGGTCTTCTAAGAGTGCCAAGTAGGAAAAAAAACGATATCCCTTGAACATCATTCTGTTTTGTATCAGTTCCCAGAAGGAAAGGAAACAATACAGCCATTGAAATTTGTTAGACTTTGCTTAAAACCATTACAGTTTTCCTAATTGCCATTCTACTTCCACCTCTTCTCCAAAGCCTTCCTCAACATGAGTGATATATAAATATATTAAAGAGGTACAAATAAGAGATACTAATAACATTAATAATGAGATTTATTGAGTACCATGGTAGCATATAGGAGAGGTAGGTGGTGGGGCTGGGGCTAGGGTTAGGGATGAGACAAACCAGGCTCAAGTGCAAGAGGGAGATATTCAAGCAGAATCATGTGGATAGGTGAATTAACCAATTTATCTAATTCTTTCAAAAGTACTGTAATGAAACTATTGTTCTTAGTTCATAGATAATATTCTTCAGTGCTGTGAGAGTAAGTTACTCTCCAAAGTTCATACTCTCTCTACTATAGCATTACTTTCTACTATATCAATTTCATTTTGCAATTTTTAATTTATTGGCTTTGTTTTTGGCCCATCTATCCCTTTCATAAGATTAAATACTTCTGAATTGATTAAGAGTTATTTTAATCATTCTTTCATTTTTACATAATCAATTATTTCTAAAACTCTAAAATATTTTGTTAGATGAATGCAATAGTAATGACCATATAGTATACATTTTAAATGTAATTTTTATAATCTTTGATTATATGTATAGTATATAATTAGTCTGTATATTTAACAAATATTACATACTGTTTAAATTACTATAACATGATAAATCATAATTTGGTCATAAATGTATAAGTATTATATCAGTTTTGATTTTGAGATTGAAAGTATAATAGAATATAGATTTAATTTAACTATGGATTATTAAATCAACAATAGTGAAAAACTTCATATAATGTTTGGAAGTTTTTAATTTCTCATTTAAAAGTCAACTGAGCCAGGCATGGGGGCGCACACTTGTAATCCCAGTATTCGGGAGGCTGAGACCAGAGGATCCGGGTTCGTGGCCAGCCTCAGCTAACCTAATGAGGCACTCAGCAACTTAGTAAGAACCTGTTTCAAAATAAAATAAAAAATAGGGCTGGGGGTATAGTGCGGAGGTAGAATGCCCCTGAGTTCAGTCCCCAGTACTGCAAAAAAAAAAAGAAAAAGAAAAATCAACTGGCTCATTTTGATATTTTTCCTGCTTTGTTTCTGAATTACAGTATAAGCTAAAAGGTATTAGGCTGCTAGTTGTAATCATTTGCCCATAAGTAAAGGATTCCAGATGTTGATAGCCTTTATTCTCAATAAATAAAAAGCTAAATCAGTTATAATTGTCACTGTGATTTCTCTTTTTAGCAGTTTCTCGATCAGCAAAGACTCTTTGCTTGTAAATACTATGAACACAGGCACATGACCTGTAGATCTTACGGGAACATCTCAAGGCACATGTCTTAGTCTGTCTGGGTTGCTAAAGAAAACACCATAGACTAGGTGGTTTCAACAACAGATATTTATTTATCATAGTTCTGAAGGCTGAAAGTCCAAGATCAAGGTGCTGGTCTGTTCCATTTCCCACTGAGGGCCCTCTTTCTGGCTTGTAGACAGCTACCTTCTTGCTGTGTCCCCACATGGTGGAGGGAGAGAGCTCCGGTGTCTATTCCTGATAAAGGCACTAATCCTATGATGGCCCATTCTCATGACTTCATTTAAACCTAATTCCCCTTCAAAAACTCAGCCTCCAAATACCATCACATTGGGGATGAGGATTTCAACATATGAATTTGGCAGGGGGAACAAATACTCAGTCCATAAAAGCACATTTGCAGAAATGCTTTGGTTCAGTAAAGATGGTCCTCCTGCACTCCCTGAGACCTGTACTTGCCCTTCTCCTAGTAGAGAGGGGGATCTGTACAGGGTATGCATCTCAGAGCCCACACACTCCCTTCCAGGTGACACTGAGTCAACCCAGAACTTTCACCCAAACATCTTGTATCTGCTCCTCGACTTTCAAGGCCCTTTGCCCAGGGCTCCAGAGGCTCCTGGGTGTGAACTGGGCTGCCACTCAGGAACCCAGAGGTCATCAAGGGTGGCAGTTCTCATTCAGAGTAAGAATAGTTGAAACCTGTTGAGTGCTGCCTGAGAGTCCATAGGCCTGACACTAGATGGAACTGAGGATAGAAAGAGGAGAGAGGAGAGCTGACTTTCTCCGTGCCACCATGCTCCAGCACTCCACTCTGAAAAGAGCACAGATTCTGCGAGCAAGCCTTTCCTTCCGGGTGGTTAAGAAGGTGCATTTGTGAAGGCAGGGGGAAGAGGCAGCCACACTTTACCACTTGTTTAGGTTGATTTGTAACTTTTAAATATTTAGACACTTGGTATGTGGGCTTCTATTTGTGCTTTTGCTCTTTTTATTTATTTTTTTTAATTTTAGGTGTGTGTCTGACAATCTCTATTGCTCCTGATTACTGTGTCTTTTAACACTAGTGATTTTTGCACATCCTCTATTTGATATTAATGATATAAATTAGACAGTTATTTACTGTAAATAAAAACAACTATAAACTGAGTTGTCGTCAAACCACCTTGGTGGTCAGTGGTGCTGAGGCGAGTAGTAGACCAACCGACTAACTGAATCCTGGACCAGCTCTTCAGTCAGGTGGCCAAGTAGCAAGAAGAAAAAAAATCTCCTGAATGACATTCTGCTTCACATCCATCCCCAGAAGGAAGAAAACAACATAGCAGTTGAAATTTTCTAAGCTTTGCTAATGGCCGTGAGGATTCATTTGATATACATGATAAGTCTCCCAAATTGCTCCATTTTGAAAGGAAAATATATGTCATAGTAATTAGATTCACAAATTATAAAAGGTTTTCTTTCATCTCTCATTCCCACTCCTGTTGCCTGCTCCCATGGACCTCTGATCTACTTGTCATATGTCCTAAGTTTATACTCATGGAGAGTTGTTCTGTGTGTATTTGTAAAAATATGTATACAGGGCATTGAGCTGCACATCTCATTCTTTTTCTTTTTTCAACTTAATGTTGTTTCTAAGATTTATTCTGTCTCTCTACTTCAAACTCTGTCTTTTTTGCAATTGATGCAAAAACTATGTCACTTTTAGTCTCTCTTCTGTGCATTGTAGGGGCTCTGGCTACTAGAGCATTTTAGAAGAAAGATGAAATAATGTTTTCCATAAATGCAGAATCACAGAGTCACTCTGTCACTGGTTAGAGGGATTTATATGCTATTATTTGGAATCCGTTTATGCTGACCAAGTTTCTCATATTGATTCTTGTGATAGGTGACCTGCTACATTTTTATTGCTAAATGATGGTGCTCAATTTATAAACAGATCTCCCTTTCCAACAAGTGTGATAATATCCAAGGGGCTAGAAAAATCTAGAAATAGAAAAGCAGTTCTCTCAGCAGATAAGAATCTTAAACAATTATAGATTATATCTTGCTAGATTTGGCATAACCTTTTAGTAGTTTTAGAAAAATTACTTGAATTAATGTTTAATTATTTATAACTAGTTTGACAAACTTAGAGCTTAAGTGAAAATCTGCATGGCCTTCTCATTTCCTACAGTGATATCTACTTGCTTCTTTGAACTCCTGCCTATCCTTGCCAACTATTGATCATCTAGCTTATCATTAATGGGAAGCAAATGGGCATCTTCAGTAAATGCCTGTTTTCTCATAGCTTTCATCATTAATAAATACTTCTGGAAAATAAGCAAACAGTAGCCCAAAGAAGCAAAAATGATAGTAAGTGTAGGCTCATCTCAAATCCATTTTTACCTCATCTATTTATTTTTAAGATTACCATAAAAAAAAAATTTACCTTTCAGTCCATAGATGATGGTGCAGTTTCTTGTACATCTGAATGCACTGGGTAGAGCTTGCCTCAATTGTCTAAGGGGAAGGGATATCGGGGTGAGCACCGGGCCTCCCTTCTTGATGATTGCTCTTCTTGGTTCCCATCCCATCAGCTGCTACATGGGATTTAACAATTAAACATTTTTGGATTTACTAGTCATTCCCACTTTTGTTTGAATGTGTTTGTCAGGTATTCCCTTAAAGGAAGTAATTTTGAGGCCAAAAGGGGAAAGGGAGAGTACAAAGACATTGGTTGCAGCTTGGATCAAGAAAGGATACCAGAGAAACTTCTGCCAAGAGCTGGCCCTGGCCCTGAACTAACGTGGCCTCCAGTTTGAATGTGTCTCCTTTACTTCTTAAAGCTTCATATGGTAGTGCTGAAAACAGAACTGGCTTAGTTTTAAAGTCTGGCTTCTCATATAATCTGTTATTTCCTATCTTACAAAATAAGAATGATCTCATTACACAAGAAGAATCAATCTGATGTAATGAGAGATAATGCTAATATTATTGATAAGCCCACAAAAATATTTCTCTATTAAAGTTTTCTCTTGGAAATGGCAGTATTTTAGCACAATATCATGGAGAATTCTTCTCTCCTCAGGGTGCATCCCAAGCTCCTCCCACACCTCCTTATTAGTGTTTTGACATATCTGGCTTGGTGTTTGACAGGGTATAAAACTCTCTTGTTACTGCTGGAGCTGCGGTTGCTACTTGTCATGTTGTAGGACGTCGTTCCTGGCTCACATTAACTTTTTGTGTGTTATTACCCAGAAATGGATAAGAAGACAAGGTATTCTTTTCATGAAAAAACACATTGAGCTATAGAAATATTTGGATGAAATTATGGACATGTAGGAGAAGGGTAGTCTTTTCTTCTACTCAGTTATTTCTAAAGTGCACCTATAGCACTAGAATTAAGGGGCCATGTGAGGTCCACCTGGCTCTGTGATGTTCCCCAAGGCACAGCTAGGGTAATTAAAATTCTATGTCTGTTTTTGCAAAAGCACTGACATAGATCTGTATCTTTGGTGATTATCTTACATGTGAAGGTTTGTGTAATCTTGAAATCATTTTTATTAATGATGTGGTAACTCATTTTGTAGGTTTGGGGAAATCACATTCTTATGACTATCTGACATAACCAGAGGTTGTTAGCAGCAATTAGACTTCCTGAAATACTGACTTTCCTTAGGTTAATGAAACATTTATATGCCAACACCTGCATTGAATTAAAGCTTGAGTGCCTCAGTCTCTCACTGCTCACAGTGCACTCCAAGCTTCAGCATCAGTGGGGCTGGTTAGACCAGGCTCCTCAGACCTACTGAGGCAGCAGCCACGTTGTGTCAAGATGTCAGCTGGTGATTTCTGTATGCATCAAAGCTCAAGAACATGCCTTAGAAGACCTTATTCTAGTTTTTTTGTTGTTGTTGTTTTGTTTTGTACTGGGACTTTCTACCTCTGAGCTACGCTCCCAGCATTATTTTATTTTTATTTTTTTGCAGTACTGGGGATTGAACTCAGGGGCGCTCTACCTCCGAGCTACACCCCCAGTCCTATTTTTTATTCTTTATTTTGAAACCGGGTCTCGCTAAGTTGTGGAGTGCCTCACTAGGTAGCTGAGGCTGGCCACGAACCTGGATCCTCCGGTCTCAGCTTCCCGAATGCTGGGATTACAAGTGTGCGCCACCACGCCCGGCTCTTATTTTTTATTTTGAAACAATGCCTCACTAATTTGCTGAGGTATTCACTAAGTTGCTGATGCTGGCATCAAATCTGCCATCTTCATCTTCCTGTCTCAGTCTCTCAAGTACTAAGTTATAGATAGGCACTACCACATCAGTTTATTCTTAGTTTTTAAAGGGTTGGAGAAGCCCAGAATCATTTGCTTCACTTGTTACACTAGAATAATAAAAATCAGCATACTGCTTAATGAGTAACTTCTCCATCCATGTAGACTAGCACTAACCAGAAGAAATGTAACCTGAGTTACTATGTGTGTAATTTAAAATTCCTAGTTGCCACAGGGATTGTCAGATAAAATTTATGTTAATAATATGTTTTATTTAACTCAAGACATAAAAAAATATCATTTCAGTAGATAATTAGGAAAATACTAAGATAGTCTACATTCTTATTTTCATAATAATGTTAATTTTTCATAGCCAAGCTTTTATGTACATTATACTGACAGCACATCTAAATTCAATCCAACCATATTTCTGATACTCAATAGTTACATGTGCTGGGTGGCTACCACATTGACAGAACAATTATAGGTAATGATGTCGCCACTAACCCAACTCCAGGGGCAACGAGTAGTGGCAAAAGATGGAGAAACTGTGCATACCTCACCCCAGGTAAAGCACTACGGAAGTGTGTAAGAGAACAAACCTGACAAGGAAGAAATGAAGAAGCACCTTGGTAAAATGGCTGTATTGATAAACACATGCTCCAAGACTCATTCCAGCCCTCTGAGATCTCCAACAGGAGTGAGTAACCAATCCTAATAGGATTGCTATAGTTGGGATCCATCTATATCTATCTATCTATCTATCTATCTATCTATCTATCTATCTATCTATCTATCTATCTATCCGACCCAGTAGTTAAGAATTGATAGTTAATAGTTTCTGAACAAAGTGTGCTCTATTGTTTGATACTTACTGTATGATAAGAAAGTTGATGGTAAATTTGAATGTTTATTGATGAATGGAGTTTCACAGGTGTTATCAGTCAGCACCCATTAATTAAGAACATTTTATCTATTCTGCTTTGCCTATGTATCCATCTATAATTTTTTCTGAAACAGTTGAGGGTAATTTGCAGACATCAAGCCCATTTTTCTTAAATATGTTGCTATGTATTTCCTAAGAACAGGACCTTTTCTTAAATAATCAGGATGTAATAATCTCAGGAACTTTAAAATACAATGTTATTTACTAATCCACAATCCATGTTAAAATGTTATCAATTGTGCAATGTACTTTTCTAGTTTTTCTCTGCCCAGATTCAATCAGGATTACACACTGAAATCAGTTATCATATCTATGTAATTTCCAGGAATCTAGCAAGAACGATTTTTCAGACTTTTCATGTGTGTGGTGTGAGGTGGGGAAGGGGGCACAGGGTTGAAAATAAGGAGCAAACAACCTTTAATGTTTAAGGTGTAAGAATACAGGCAATCTGCTTTGTAGAATATTCCTCCATTGGGGTTTCTCTGATGTTTCCTCCTGATTAGATAGATGCAATTTATATATTTTGCAGGTCAGCTAGTATACATTTTAATGAAGGCATTAGTAATAGCAGGAAGGCAACACCATTTCAAGGCTTAAAGAGAAGGGGGCAGGAAAGACATTATCAGGGGCTGTTTGGGAGCTGTAGCTGCAGAAAAGGGCTGACAGAAGCAGTAATTGCAAAGTGGGAGAGGGGCAACCCTTGACCACCCCTTCCTGCCCTTGGATCTCCTGTGTATGCTTTCACTGACTGACCCTCAACAGGAAGCAAACAGGTAAGGTAATCCAGGTGATTAGACCTACTGGAAAGGAGAGAATGGACTAGATCAGAGAGTGGATCCTGATGATTTCAGGGAAACAGGACAGCCAGCATACCACGTAAAGACATTGGGAAGGGACAGGAATAGTATGTGTGCAGGGAATGAGGAATGAGAAGCCAGAATGTGTTAAGGAACATTCTGGAATATAGCTGATAAGGTTAAGAAACCAGGCAGGGTCCTGTTTGGAGAAATATTACATAGCAACCTAAGGACTTTGGACTTGATCCTGCTGGTGGAAAGTTTTTTAAGCAGGGGAGTTACATGATCAGATCTGTGTTTCACAAAAAAAAAAAAAAAAAAAAAAAAAAAAAAAAAAAAAAATAGCTCTGGTGGCAATGAAGCAGGACTGTGTGCAAGAGAAATTGAAGTCAGAGTTACTGTAGCAGCTCAGGGCAGAGATAAGAAAGACTCACTAAATCAGTTGTACCAAGGGCAGAGAACAAGAGCCGAAAGAGGCGTTTGGGACTTTTAAAAATTAGAAAGAGGAAGGGGTCAAACATGCTTCAGGCTCAATTAATAATAATTAGTATTATTGATAATGGCAGCTAACAGATAGTGAATACATTCTATTTGACACTAAATTAGAGATCTCATTAATCTTCAGGGCAACTCAGTGAGGCAGGTGTTATTATCACAGTTTTAATTATAAGAAATAAAAATGTTTGGGTAGATGCTAATCCTATGAATCGAGGTCAAATGTTTGATGTGGCCAGCGAAGCCCACAGGGAGCTCTAACCAATAAACTCTTGGAAAGTGAAATATGGAGCTGATGATACAGATCTGGACTGGTGTTGGGAATCTGGGAAAGTATCACCCTGTCTATATGAGAGTTGCAGTCATGTAATACAGCAACCCTTGTATTGACCAGAGAGAGATATTAAACAAGAAGAAATACGAAAGTATTCTAAGAAGTGTTCAAAAATGAGCTAGGAAGTTGCAGGTATGTTTGGATGGAAGGGAGAACACCACATGGAGCCATTCTTATATTGATATAATTGGCCTGTCCAAGAATAACACTTGTGAATCTCAGTCTCATTGTCATGATGATCTTCCAGCTGGCTCAGACTTGTAGAGGTAGCTGTGGTAGCAAACAAGACACTAGTTGTTGGGAACATGACAGTAACTCTGGCTCGCTGCTGAAGGTACAGCCTGCCTTGAATGAGGCACAGCTGGTTTGTTCCAGGCTCTGCCAGGATTTTGCTGTGAGACCTTTCAGACATCATTAGCTTCTTGGGAATTAAATACTTTTGGAGTTCCTAAACAGAGAATGATATTCTTCCCATTAGAAAATTATTTTAGAAATATATTTAAAAGTTCTCAAAGTATAAGGCCTAGACATTAAAAATGTTTGTTTTAACTGAGGTTATGTCCGTATCTTTATCAGAATGCAAAGGTCTTTTAAATTAAATAGTTCCCAAGTTAGTGTCTTTTTTTTTTTTTTAATGGCCCAAAGTAGATGTATTATGTATGTTTCATTTTGGGGGAGCCAATTGAAACCATTTTGCATGTGGAATAGGAATAATTTAGAGAACTATGGAAACCGCTAATCTAGCTTAATGCTTTTTATTACTTTAGAAACATTTATTTTATCCCTTGGTTACTGGCAGTTTTATTATGGTTTACAGACAACAATGGAAGGTTTTATGTTTTATGCTTCACTGGAAAAAAAATAGTTCTCAGATATTTGACCTCAGATAATTGTGAATCCCATTGAGGATGCATTGCATATTTTCTGAGACTGGCTTTTTTTAAACTACAAGAAGGCAAAAGACACAATTCATCCTGGGAGCTTTTCCTTAGGACCTACACTATCTTTTTGTGGGTTGTTAATATATACTCTATATGGCTATATTGTATATTATATCTCTTATTAACTCTAGTGCCATCACTAATGTTTTAATATATAACTATATGTGCCTCAAGGGAGCAGTTTGTGTGTTTTACTGGCAAGAGGCACAAAAAAATTCTCCCTGCTGTTTCCCTCTATTATAAATTAATATCCACTACCAGGGGACCTCTTATGATATAAAATTGTCATCCTGTGAGTGGTATAGATGAAATTACCATGGAGAAAAACTGAGCAGTAACCAGTGTATGAATAAGACAGCACCTATTCTGCTGGAAGAGGAACCCCTGGTGTCTCATATTAATTTGTGGCAAATAATTTACATTGCTAATTGCACAGTTTAATAATCTGCACTCTTTTTAGTTGCAGATTTTTCTCAACACAGAGGACTTTTATATAAGGAAATGGTATATCCTGAAAATTCCATGAGAGATTTTAACCAGTCAGAGTGCCTGGAAGGTGGGCCCGTTTAAGTGGCCTCCTTGCCTGCATTGCTTTTCAGCTTGGCAGTAAAGGAGTTAAAGGAGAGGGAGATGGATCCGTAATGACAGTCCCCAGTGTTGTGGTGTGGTAGTTGCCTGGCAACGGTACCTTTAGAAACTAAATATTGGACTTGTAGCTGTATTAATCCCCTCTCATTGTCAAGGTTTATAGGTATTTAATATATTAAGCTTGGAAAATACTTCAAAGTGAAAGGGTTGCTCATTTGATGATCCTTTGAAATTGTATAAGATCATTGGATGTCAACAAATAAAGGTTTGGGAAGTAAGTAGTATACAGTGTTGTGAATAGGTCTTGAATGTATTTGAACATCTCTTAAAGGAGGCTGCGCCTGACCTTGCTGTCCTCACATCCCCTATTTTATCTTTTCCAAGGACATATCTCTTCACTTACAGGACATTTATTGACTACCTTTAATATGTTCACTTCTGTGCAAGATATGGGTTAGGGTATTCGTGTGAGAAAAACAGAGTCCCTGATTTTTTAGGCTAGAGTGGAGACTTTGTAATCTAGTGCAGAGCATAGCTGGAGAGCAGAATTCTCACTCAGGGTACACATCTGTCAGTCTGGGCTATTCTTTACACACTCACGCAGAGATGAAAGTCAGCTGTGGTTTATGGCCAATGTCCAGCCCCTACAACCTGCGCCCTCTTTTCCATACCTCAGCTCTCATTTTCAACGTCTGCACTATTTTTTTTTTATATCTCATGACGACTTGCCTTCACTCTGTCATTGATTTCCTTTTTAATTATAAATTAAGGTCATGCACAAAAACTGACAGAAAATTGGCTAAAACATGACTTATTTTACTGATGAGAAAGCTCTTCTTAGAGATTGAGGAGTACCTCAAAATTCTAGAAGTGGACACACTGAGAAGATGAAATATATTAAATTGTGTTGTCAATGCGTGCGATAAGTACCTATATTGTTACTGAGATGAAAGATCACCTTTTATTATTCCAAGCTGTTCCCAGTGGGGACATTTTGTCATTAATCTTTGATAGAGCCATTATCTTAGTTGGCTGAGGAAGCAGAAAACCAGTCACTGCACTGATCCTTATTACAATAAGTTAGTTTTATATGGATTTTAAGACATTTTAGCAGCTACCAAAACACTCGTGACTTCCATCAGCTGCTTTTTGTCCCAAATTAGTATATCTGGTCACAAGGAACAAAGAAATGAGAGAACAGAGATGAATCAAAATGACCTATCTCCCCCTCCCACACACACACCTTCTGTCACTAGATAAGACAGCACAGCATTTTTAGCCACAGCTCACCAAGAAAGGGAACGTGTATCAGGTGTATTACTGAAGTCATCAGCCATTCAATCGGAAAGCTAAAGCAAGGCTTTATGAATAGGGATTCATTGAAAGAATGAGAAGTGTAAATTGTTGGGAAATAAGGACGTTAAGGATCTAGGAAGCAGCAATGAAGGATCTGTGAAAAGCCATTGCTACCTCAAACACTGAGAAGAACCAGGCTGGACAACAATTGGGTAGCAACAGCAGATGGGCTGAAGCCAAAATGGTGACAGCAGCAAGGGACAGGTGGGAGTGCTATTTATAGGGAGGGGGTCAGCAAAGCCTGTGAAGATCCGCAAAGCCCTGGGAGCTGTGTTTGTGAAATCAGAGGGGGGCGGGTTCATGGAACCAGGTGAGGTCAGCTGGTGTGGGGAACATCTGTCATTAGGTTATCTTAAGCACAGCACAGGCCCTGCAGAGAACAGGATGGGAGGACAAAGGACAGGCCGGGGAGGGGGTGGAATGTCCCTGCAACCAGCCTGACTGGGCTTTACTGTGATGGGATTATATTGTCCTAACAGTTGTGCCTCTGCAGCGCTGGAGCTAGTGGGAAAGCCAGGCTTGCAGGGGGATCTGGAAGTGTGCATGTTCAGTGCCAGGGCAGGGCTATCCAGGGGAGGAGCCTAGGAAAGCTGTCAACTGTGGTGGCCACTGGTGTCTAGTGGTGAGCCTACTGCATTGTGGGTAAGCAGTGCTGGATGTCACGAGGTATCACGAGTAAGGGCTGGGCACAAAGCTGGGAGAGTGAAGACGAGCTGACGTCTATCCTCACCGCTGAGGTGGTCTCCAGTTTAACCACAGGTACACTGGGGAGTAAATGGCAGCTTTTTTTACTTCTGTCCCCCAAGGCTCATACTAGTTCTCATTCTGGAATGCTACAGAAAAAGGATTCTGGGAAATGTAGTTTCAGATCAACCTGGCCCATCAAACTGAGACTACTATGGGTCCAGAGTGGGGCCTTGTACAGAGGGGACCATGAGCCTTCCCTGAGAGTTTTTATCACCCCTGCTGGGCAGACCCCTCCATCAAGTAGATGTCACAGGAGCTTCCCAAGGGTGGGGGCTCTTTGTGTTCCATCATCTCTATCACTACGCTGTACTTGGAACCTATGCTGCGGGACAGGAAGATAGGAGAAAAGAAAGCAATCAGGGCTAGATACAGTTAGAACTTCACACCACAGAATGGCTTAAGAACCATCCTAATTCTTAAGTTTTCTTTAATTTCTCCCAAGATAATTTCTATAGTCAGCTGGCAAATTAGCTACTATTTTTTTCTATATATCAAAAAGAAGTCTCCGCTTTTCTGAGGGCATAATTGAATTTGGTGCAGTTTAAATCCACAAAGAGACCGTTGTTTTCAAACTGAAGACAGTAGATATACTAAAATTATTTAGAAGCACTCTCATTACACACACACTTTCTTTGACTTGGGATAAGCAGATAGACAGAAGGCTATACATCCCATTATACCTCAAAATGAGACCACAGAGAGGATATAATGATAGCGCACCCCTATTTAGAGACTGAGATCACTATCAGAGTCAGTGTGAATTAATAAAAGCATGAATTCTCCTTGTGATGTAACAGTTAAGCCTGGTTTCCTCACTTGTGATCTGTGGACTGTGATAAGAGTCCTCCTACAAAACACAGTAAGGTAATGCTGATGAAAGCACTTTGTAAACTGCAAAGCACCAAACAAATATTAGTTATTATATCAGTGATAACCAAAAATACTGCATGATGAAATCAGAGATAGGAATATGTTGATTATGGGATACAAAACACCCCAATAAGTATTTAGTGACTAGTAATAATTAGATGGTCACACTGGAATTCCAATACCAAATTGTGGCAGTATAGTAGAATCTCACAGCATAAAAAAAAGAAAAAGAAAAAAGAAAAAAAAAAAAAAAGCAAAAAAATCTATGTAAGAAGTGATTGCTGGATGCCAGGTGTAGTGGTGCACACCTATAATCCCAGTATTTGAAAGGCCAAGACAGGAGGACCAAACGTTCCAGGCCAGCCTCATCAACTTAGCCAGGCCCTGAACAACCTAGTGAGTCTCTGTTTCAAAATAAAATAGGGTAGGGAGTGTAGATCAGTGGTAGAATGTCCCTGGGATCAATCCCCAGTAATACACACACACACACACACACACACACACACACACACACACACACACACTCACAGAATGATTACTGAATTTCCGTGCTGTATCAGAACTTCCGTGATTATTAGCTAATCAAATGTTTTCCTTCTAGGGGTATCAGGGCATTTTCCCCTCTTGGACTTTGTTTCTTCAGCTCAGAAACATGACCTTTGACTTTCTGAGCAGCTGTGTATATTTTCCTAAGATCAATAAGGGGAAACAGCCACTGGTAATGGCAAGTGGATGGGACGTTACTGCACAGTGTAAATGACAGTGGTGACAAGTTGAAGGTGACAAAAATGCAGCCCCCACTTTAGTTTTCTGTTCTGCAACACGTGGCTCAGTGACTAATGGAGCTTAGCTATGCTGGAGGATATTCTGGCAGAAATACTCTGTCCCCCCTCTTAAAAACTTTCTGACATGTGATGGTAGGAGGGGGGGGGGGGAGAGACTAAGCATTTGCTCCTATCTGTCAGAAATCGTCATCTGAGAGAGTTTCATTACCAGGGGAAGCAAACCTTCAACCTCCAGCCATCGCTCTGACCACAGAGGCCAGAGGTGTTTGTGTCTGTTTCAAGATACTGAGTCCAGAGTGGAGGTCTGGTATTTTGCTGGTGACTGCTGAAGAGGAGGGATTTGGCTTCTGGCGGAACATAAAGCCAAGCTGACAACAAAGCTTTCCTTTCAAGCTATCCAAATGAACACATTTCTAATCTGAAATTCAAATACTTGACAACAGAGAGCCTGTGAGCTGGGCTTTGAACAGGAAATTGCTTCATGGTTTTAGCATAATGAATTAGGCAGTTAGACTAAATCCATTTAGTAGGAGAAGAATGCTTTCACATGCTTTGTGAACGAAAGGAGGGGGAGGGAAACCTTCCTAATTTTCCATATTTCTCAGGACTTACAGACACAAATGCTCCATATAAATTTTATCTGCTGTGTTCTATGATTGGTATGTAAAAGAGCCAGCAGACCCAGTGTTCAGGAATCATCTTTGTTAGAAAACACTGTCCCTTGTAATGCTGGGGGGATTGAGTGCCATGACTCAAGGTTACAGGGTCTCATCCTCCCCCCTGCCCTGTGCTTTCCCTGCCGCTGGTGGATGCATTTAATTCCAAAACCTTGTTTCAGTTACTGTCAGTGTTAAATCCAACAGACACAGCATTGCACGTTTTTTAGTGCACAGGGGTGAGAGAGAGCTCCTGGGATTCCCAGCACCGTGTGCAGCACCTGCCTGGTTCTCTCCATCCCATACACAGAAGCAGGTTTGCAGTGGGGGTGAGGTGTGTTAGGGCCATGTAGCAATTCTGACCTTGAGAGAGCCTGTTGCCAGACATCCCTAGGGGAGGAGAGAGCTAGAGAAAAATGGAAAAAATTTAAAAGAGAAAGAAAAAATAAAGCCATAGTAATAATAGCATAAACAGCATGACAAAAACCCTGGGAGAGGTGAGGGTTAAATCCTGTCCCTGGCAGGGAGGTGGAAGGTGGGTGTCTGTAGCCACAGCAGCATCCTGGTCGCTTGCTGAGTGTAGACACCATTGTATGGGGCCCTGCCTCTGAGCCTGGGCCCAAAGTCAGCTAGGGGAACCGTGTTCTATATTCTCCCTCCGCTACCAGAGCAGACAAATACATAATAAGGTCTGACACCCTTGTGTTCACAACTTGCTAGGTAATATGCCCAAACTGTTTCCTGCTCCCCACCTCTATGCAAACAAAATGTAAATAAATATGGTTTCTTTGTAATCATTGTTTTCAACTCTCCTATCAGAGAGAACAGTAAAGTCCTTCCAGTTGGCATGGAGATGAAGACACTATGACAGATTACATTACAGAGATGCTTTGAAACCCATTAATGTGTGCCAAGCGTCGAATGCACGTTTACAGTTACAAATGAAAAGGACTGAATCCCAGCTTCCTAGGTGCTGAGGAATCATCCTTCCTGGTGGGGAGGGAGATGCCGGCGTGTGCATGGACCGGTGATACGTTCCCCCACCTGAGTGGACATATAATGAATTAAGCTGAGAAATATTGACATTTAAATGCATTGGAACAGTTCTGAAATGGAATAGTAATGATCACCCCAGGAGCAAAATATGAATATTTAAAAGCCATTGTGCTGCAAGTTGTGCTGAGGCACCAACAGGACCAGTCAAGATTCATTCAGAAGAATTCCTCAACCCAGGGAGTGCCAGACCGGCTTGAAAGCATATCCCATAGTTACGCTGCTCACATTATCTGGAATTTCACATCTAAGTCTGTTGCCAGGCTTTCCTTCAGAATAAGGTTCCAGAGTCTATGGACAGGAGGAGCCAGCAAAAGCGCTGTTTGGGGGAGGGGCATGCTCTCTTGCCCTTAGAAGACAGGAGTCTCTTTGACCTGGACAGTCTTTAATTCTATAATAAGAAAGGACAAAAAGTAAGTGAGTCTGAGAAGCTACGCTGAATTAAATTCATGTTGGAGGTCAGGTATAATCACACCTGTAATCCCAGTAATTGGGAGGCTGAGATAGCAGGATTGCCGGTTTAAGGCCAGCCTCAGCAATTTAGCAAGGCCCTCAGAAAGTTAGCAAAACCATGTTTCAAAATAAAAAAAATAAATTAGGACTAGGGGTGTGATCCAGAGGTAGAATGCCTCTGGGTTCAATCATCAGTTTAAAAAGAATCATGTTAAAATAGAAAGGGCTCACATCTGAGCTTTATTGTGGAGTGGAGAGAAAGCTCTAAGGAAGGTTTTCTCAAATACTGGTCCATGCAGATGCTGAGAATAACTTTGTAGACCCTCAAGTTTCTAGACTCAGTTCAAGAAGCCATCTCAAGGACAGATGGCAGTGACATCCATGGGGGTGGCTCAGAGAATTGAGAAAAAAATGTGCCTTCCTGAGTCTTTGTAAGAGCAGGAGGGAAGGACAGAGTATGTATCTTCTTGCCCTGGGGAATTGGGAAGGGTTGAGGCCAAAGAGGCCTATTAAAAGCTCATTATTTCCTTTTCAGATTTGGAGTTGCACCTTAAGAATACTTGAGTAATTTGCTTTCAATTCTAGTATGTGTTGATATTTGTCTTCATATAAAAATGATTTTAAATGACCTATTATCGAGCTAACTTGAGCTTCAGGAAGAAATGCAAAGCTTATTGTGTGGCTTTGCAGACGCCTGGCTCCCTGCCAGCCGGTCACATCCAAGTTGAGGAACAGAGACTTGGGGCCAGCTCTTGACATAATCATTGCAAAGCAAGTTGCTAAAAGCCCAGCTCTGCCTATTGTTTTCTTATTCAGTTCTAACTCAAAATAACTCAAAACAAGCAATGTAGTATAGGAAAATGACTCTCTTCTTTTGGTTCTTCTATGTTGTCCTTAAAGAATTAACAGCCAGGCACAGTGGCCCATGCCACTACTAATAACCCCTAGCAGCTCCAGAGACTGAGGCAGGAGGATCAGGAGTTCAAGGCCAACCTTGGCAACTTAGCAAGACCCTGTCTTAAAACAAAATTGAAAAAAGAAAAGGGGGGAGGTGCACACACACACACACACACACACACACACACACACACACACACAAATTAACTGGCAGGGAGTGGTGACACAGTTTGCAATCCCTGTATTGGAAGGCTGAGACCAGGAGGATTGCAGGTTTGAGGCCAGCCTCAGCAACTGAGCAAGGCCTTGTTTCAAAATAAAAATAAAATAGGATGAGAATGTATCTCCCTGTGTTCAGCCCCCACTACCCCCTGCCCCTTTACACACAAATATTAACTGAACAGAAAAGTTGATAAGGTTACTTTAACCTTCATCCTTATCCCAAACACTATAGATTTAACATCTCTTTTGGGATTAAATTTTCCCTTGAAGTATATAAAATAGAAACTGCTGATAATAAATAAAAATGAACTGCAAATTCAAATGTATCCATCCTCCTATGTAACCTTTCTCTTCTCACTCTTTCGGAAACAGATTTTAACTAAGCCTTATAAGTTAGTTGAGGAAAACCCTCTCTCTTGCATGCCCTTAAACAGTCCATTTTTTTCTTCTGAGTTCTACCATGTGGTCCCTTAGCTTGGAGACTGCAGAAACATTTCAGGGTAATAGACCTCCATCTGGCAGAGTACAGAGCTCTTCCATCATTGCCACAAATCATACCCCTTTAAAAGTGAAAATAAGATAAAACAACAATAAGAAATTAGGAGATTCATTAGCAATCTTTTTGTATCATTTCACTAGTGTTCACTGAAACAGCTAATACTTAATGTTCATATTTGAGTATTATTAGAAGTCACTTCTTTCTTTACTGCTATTTTCTTCAATTATAGAACAGATGGAATAACACCTTTATTCTTAGCCATAAAATTGAGGCCACCAAAGTCCATGCGGGATAGCAGCATTCCCCAGCTTCACTTAGTGTGTATTATCTTCATATATCACCTGCACAAATTTATTTTTTAACTGCATAACATTAGCTTCCTATTGCTATCTTGGGCTTATTCTAAGCAGGAATATTTATAAAATTATATGCTGATGCTTTCTCAGTATATTAAAATAAGTATACAAGTATTAAAATGCAAAGTAGAAGATCCTGTCCATCTTTATCATTCTGTGAAACTCCAGTAACACATAAAATAGTTAACATTAGATTGTACTATGTCCTGAGGTGGCCAGTAAGGAGTTAAACCTAGAGCATAGAGTAGATGGGATTGCCTGTGTTCTTCAGGTGGTGGTGACTTCTGTGGTTGAAGTTGGACACTGGGTTCCAAGGAGGGGTGTTTTGGGCCCAAGTATGCCAGGAAGACAGTGAGCTGGGGTCTGCTATAGGAATTTCAGATGGAGTCTGGGGATAAAGCAGGTGCATTCTGGTCCTTAGGCACCCAGAGCTGGCACTGGAGCATCGTGGGCCCACATTGCTCCTGCTTTTCCTGGATGTTGGTTGATGCAGGAACAGAGGGAGACAATCAACTGATGTAGGAAGCTAACTGGGGTACCTGTCTTCTGGTTTCCTCTGCACTTGTGTATAACTCTGGATTATTTTCTACTTGTCATTCTTGGGGCACAGAAAGTCTTACTCCCAAATATAGCACATTGGCATTCTGACTACTTTGAACTGAAGGATGCTGGGAGCAATGTCTCTTCCTGACCTTCTCGTGACCATCTTTCTTCTGCTCTTGTCCCTCTCCAGGACAGGCCATAGAAAGTAGATCTGGGTCATAGAAATTAGAGCCCTTCTCCCCAAAGGCCAGTCATAAAACCTAGAAATCTTACTTTAACCTTCTTTCATTTTTCAGTGTAAGAGCTGGGCATAATAAAATTCTGACCTTCCTTGTCTGGTGGTAAGTCATAAGACCCTTAGCCCAGAGGAGTTCTGCCATATGCCAGAAAGGAAAGACTATTTAAAACAGCCAATGGGAATCCAACAGACAGGTCTTGTTGCCTTTTTCCTCTCAATCTATTACCTTTAGGACATATCCTTTTTGTCCAATCACATTTCTACATGATCATGCATTCTTCACTAAATCTGAACAAAAAAAGTAGTACTTCCTGGGGTTTTGAATCTTCATTTCCAAAGACTCCTATGCCATATAAAACATTTATTTATTTATTTGCTTGTTTGAATTTGGTATTAGAGATTGATTGAACCCAAGGGCATTCTGTCTCTGAGCTACACCCCCATTCCTATGTTATTTTTTAGTTTGAAACAGGGTCTCGTTATATTGCTGAGGACCTCACTAAGTTGCTGAAGCTGCTCTTGAACCTGCAATCCTCCTGTCTCAGCCTCCCAAGTACTGGGATTACAGGTATGTGCAACCATACCTGGTCATATAAAACTTTGATTAATTAAATCTGTTAGGCTTTCCTTTGATAATCCTTTTGTTGTAGGGGGTCTAGGCTTTTTCCTTTATGATGGGTGAGGTAAGGTGTCATACCTTCCACCCCTATCTCATTATTATTGCAATAAAATAAAACACATTGAAAGAAAAAAAAAAGATGCCTCTTTATCCTTTGTAGACCAACCAGTTTTCTGGACTTGGTAAAATGATCTCTGTTTTTGTGCCTGTGGTCCCTAAACATGAGGAAAGAGATGGATATTTTCCTGGGAGAATATGCAGATCCCATAGAAGTTTCCAGATGAAGCCTAATTTTACCTAAAAAGAGTTTGGGCCATGGCACATGTATGGCCAGCAAGGTGGCAAGCAGTCTCAGTATGACTGGGCTGGGGGCACAGGGACTTCTTGTCTAGAGCGACTCAGGAGGGCCCTCAGAAGCAGCTGTTCCTGACTGATACTTCACATAGGACCAGCTGTATCTCCAGCCATGTTCCTCCTGGATCAGAAACATTGCTTGGAAAAATAGGAGGAAATATGTGACAGTGTGGGGTCAAGGAGCAGGACTTAATATGGTTGATGTCATAGTTTGGAACCGGAGTGTCCCCCAAGGCTCCTGTGTTGCAGACTTGGTCCCTACTGCAGCAATGTCCAGAGACAGAGCTATTGGGAAGTGATCAGACCACCAGGGCTCTGGCCTCATTCGCGGATTAGTCGGTTGTTGAACTAATAATTTGACAATCCTGGGAGGTGGTGGGAACTGAAGACAGGACCTAGTTGGAGGAAGCAGGTCACCAGGGGCATGTCCTGGAAGGGCGCATTTTGTACCTGCCCCTTCCCTCCACCCTCTTTCTCTGCTTCCCGGCAGCCATGAGATGACCAGCTTACCTCTGCCACACCCTTCTACCATGCCGTTCTGCCACACCTCAGGCCAGAGCAATGGAGCAGGCTGACAGTGCACTGAAAACTCTGAAACCATGAACCAAAATAAATCTCTCCTACTCTAAGATGATCTGCCTAGGTATTTTGTTCCAGTGACATAAAGCTGACTAACACATTGTAGCTTGTTCGTTTTTCGTAAAATCGTTAAATAGATCAAAGTTATAAAATGATATGAAAGAAGCATTATCTAAGGGCTTAATATAGTACCCTAGAACACTGTTCTGCTACTACTAATATATCAACGCTTACACTGTGCTTACTTTGTAAGGGCCATTCTTCTGAGTTCTTTACATGTAGTAATTTATTTAGTCCTCTCTATAGATTATTTTCAGTATATGTTATTCCCATTTTATGGATGAAGATGCTAAGTCCTGAGTGACTAATTTACTGAAGGTGGTATAGCAAGTAAGAAGCTGAGCTTTCGAGAATCTGGGCAGTCTGGCTTTAGAGTGTGTTTACTATGCTTTTCTGTTCTGCTTATTAAACATCCAATGAATAGGAGGGAGGGTGAAAGAGGGGCTCATATGACTTCCTGAACTCTGTGTATTTGATCCTCTATGCCATCAGCAACTTAGTAGCTCTGACTCTTCTTGTGCTGAAGGTTAGGAGCTTTTCCCTCCCCACATTCATAAGTAAAATAAAAGAATGGAAGATTACATTCAAGCTCAAGCTTGCCTTTGGGTTGTTTGGTGATTGTTACTAGATTCCTTTTACCCACAATAAACACCATGGGTAAATATCATATGTTTCCTGATGGTAACATTTGTCTCTGAGACATTAATGGTAAATCAGCAAACTCAGGATCATAATTTTTGCTTCAGGATCCAAATAATTTGATTTTTCATGTATTTTCCTTGTTATCTCTTTACAGAAATCTATTCAGGACAGTCAAGCTCCTAAACTTTCTTTCTTATTATCATTGGGTTTGACCTATTTTGACTTTTTGAAATAGTTGTCACAATTGCAGCTTCAAATTCAAGATCTTGACAAGTATTTGGATATTATAGTTTTAAAAACATAACATGACCTGATCATTTTCCTTTTAGTGGCCTTCAGGATCCATTACTGAATATGCCCCAGAGGGTACTGCCTGGTGGTTAAACTACAGAGTTCTGAAAGCAGATACCTGTGGTTGGAAATCTACCTGCATTCCATGTAACCTGAGGCAGACAACTTAACCTTTCAGTGTTTTTGTGTCTCCATGTATAAAATGGGGCTGACACCACACCATCATGAGATGGTTCGCATTATTAAATCTTAGTACAAGCCCGATACATTGTAAGTGCACAATAATAGTTAATTAATGTGAAGAAATAAATGCACATTGTGCAATTTTAATTTATGTTATAATAAATAAAAATTTCATTCAATAAAAATATTTATATTAGAGAAAGGTCTGGCTCCAGCTCTTCTTCAGAATGCAAGCTCACCAGGTGCTAAATTTGTATCTTAATTACCCAATTGATAACTGCCTGGCAGATTTTCTCTCTGACAAACTGTATGTAAAATAATAACCCTACCACGTTCCACTGAATAAAGCAGACAAATAATCTGAGTATGTCTTCTCTACGAAAATGCAACTGTGGCTTGCACATAGCCATTCAGCAAGGCAACATTATTTTTTCTTAGCAGTTTCACTCCTGCAGTCATCTAATAACTTCAAAGCAGATTAATCCATTAAAAGGTATACTCCTAGTGTTTAGTAATTGCCAGTAAGGTCTAATCAGATAGCAACTGCTCCTGAAGAGCCTTCAAGAAATACTATAAGATAATTAAAACATAAAGGTTATGCAAAAGTAGCAAATCAATAGAGACAGTAAACATGGTTTATCAACAGTCCTGAGAACATTTTTTCAATTCTAAAATGTAAATGGACCTGGGGTAGAGCACACGCTAGGATGATAGATAGGATCCCGGTAACAGTTTAATTAACTCCAGTTTCCTGCATGTTAAAGGTTGCCGCAGCCCACTGGCTCATGTAACAAACCCTCTTAGGATTTTGTTAGCCACCGTCTGATATGAAGACCAGGCAGCCTTCCCTTCTGACAGGGTTACATTTTGCCCTGCTCCTCTGGAGGCCTTATCAAAACACAGCCCTCTGTTTTCTCTATAAATACAAAGATATTTTTAATTTCAGCTCAAATGGTTTGACTTTGTAATCAAGGTAAAAGAAACACATGCATGCACGCGCACACACACGCACATGCACAGCCTAAGTAATGAGAAGAGTTTGCTGGGAAGAATTGTGTAATTAAAATTATATATTAAAATTCACGGGGAGTGTGTATAGAATTTTAGGAATGCCATGGCTGCTGTCCAGATGACTCATTTGCTGTTTTAATTCTTCTCTAATGCAGGCCATTTTATAATTAGCCACAGAATTGTGCCACTTGGTTAGTTCGACCCGATGAAAAGGATAATAAGTAATATTTACTATTAATGGATATTGAAACTACTACTCTGAATAGCTCGGTAAAACACAGTGATTTACTGTTCTCAGCTAGCTGTCTTAAATGGAACAAATACACCCAGTGTTTTGTTTGCAGGCATATATTAGTTCAAACTACAGGGGGAGAAGAGGGGAGCTTCATTTGAAGAATTGCAATATTTCTTAAAATATCACCGTGAGGGCCAAGTGTTAGTTAAAAGAAAAATTCTTTTTCCAACCCAGTAGAATTAGGTTTCACACAATTAACTTTATCATTAGTAAATAAAAGAGTTACTTAACCTCTGCCCTTGCAGAAGTTCTTGATATTTTACTTACTAAAGGGCAAGAAACCCATTATGGTTTATTTATTCACTTTGTTAAAAGGTTATTCCTGAAGATTGTGATGTAGAAATACATAATACATAACATTTGTTAATAAAGATCTATTTACTCCACCGTTTAAAGATGCTGGCTATTACATAAAGCTCATTAGTGCCATAAACAGGAGACCTTTTTCTGTTGTTCCCACGGGAAAGGTTATCAAGCTGTCAGTGAAGAACTCATTTTCTTTAAATTAAAAATCACCAAGGTGTCCTGTGAAGAGGATATTAAAAGCAACTGTAGCCCCGTCGTCTTGTTGCCTGATGAGCTAGAGGACACACACAGCTCATGCTTTTGAAAGGTAATGTTAAAAATGCCAACTACTTGTGATTCTGAAAATTTCTCTCTTCCAACAGGATTTTCATCCTGAAGGAGGAATCTACGCTTGTCCTTTTAAACAATGATTTAGAGAAAGAAATTTAACACCCCCTGCTTGCAACATCCATTTTTCAATAAATCTATACTTTCTCTGCACTCCTCTGTGTTATCAGTCATCTACTTCCCAGAGGAAATGCTTCAGGCCTGGGGTTAAATTAAGGCCCTATCTCTAGTGATTGTCTAGAAAGCTGTCTACATTCTCAAACAAAGTTATCTGCATCATATGTACAGCCACAAAGGCTTCCTGCCAAGTAAAGAGGCTGGTTTTGTTTTGTTTTCTATTGATGTCAGCACTGAGATTACTACTTGCCAGTTGAAAATGAAAAGAAAAGCAATAATTACATTTCATTATAAATTGTAAATAGGTTGAACTTTAATCAGTATAGTTCTGTGATGCTGAAATTGATATGGGACATGGATGTCCTATATTCTTACCTAAAAAAAAAAATGTCTAATGAGATGCATTGTCTTTGATTGATCAAAGTAATACTTCAAGTTACTTCAATACTACTTCTTTCGTACTATCTTTCCTTGACAGTTCAGTGGTACCCTTTCTGCTCATTTGGGATACATATAGCATTTGATATGAGTGTTGTTTTACAATCTCCTGCTTAACAACTGAAAAATAGAAAAACACATCCAATATAAATTAATTTTCTAAATAGAAGAATCATCTCAGATGTCAGGTTTAGTCAAGGTCAAAGATAAGTAAAGTTTCTGATAAAAAAAACATTAAACAAGCATAACACACACACACACACACACACACACACACACACACACACCCTCAAGGCAAAATCATTTAAGTACAATTTGTAGATAAATACCATAAAATATATTTAGCTTTATTAAATATAGTAAAAAAGAATTAACTACCGATATGATTAAGAACTAAACAAAGCCCAATTTATGAAATGAGAGGAGTTTCTACAATAATTTGTAATAAAATCTATGAGCTGATGAGTAGAGAAAGATATCACAGAGAAATATCTGTGTGGGATGACAGTAGTGTCTTCTAAGTCACCAGTAATCAGAGCATAGTGGAGGGAAAAAGAAATAGAGCACTTGTGTGTCAGTCAGCAATTCATCTATTTATTCATTCAATAAATATGTATTGATTACCTATTATGTACCAGGCGTGGTTCTAGGCACTGGGGATATAGGAATTAATGAAACAGACATTCTGTTTCTTCATGGAACTTACTCTAGTATCTTATTATCTAGTATCTTACTATAGTAGGAGAAAACAGACATATAAAAATAAGGATATTGTATAAATACAAGGATACCACCCTGTGATGACTGGGATTATTTTGTATAAGGGGTTCAGGTCTCATAAACAAGATGACTTTTGGGCAGATATCTTCAAGGAATGAGGGGCAGAGTATAGGCTATATAGGGGAAGAGCACTGAAGCAGAGAACACAGCGAGCAAAAAGGTCCTAGGCTGAGTATGCAAAAGAACAAGGTGGTCCAAGTGTCTGGTTGGGGAAAGGGTAGGAGCTGAGGGCAGGAAGGTGGTGGTGGCCTGTGCGGTGAGCTGGGTATATCTGAGGAAGATCACATAGTACCTTGAAGGTCATTGTGGGCACTTCAAAGAGGAGGAGGAGTTTCATGATGTGAGAAATGTTTATTAGTGCATGATATGTCTGTTATTGGGGAACAGACTGTAGGGAGCAGGGGGAATAGTGAGGAGACTGCTGCAATCAGCTAGAGAGGAGTTGATTGTGATTTGGGCCAGGGTCTTGAAAATGGAAGAGTAGCAGTCAAATTTTAGATACATTTTGAAGGAGCCTAAAGTATTTCCTGGAAGACTGGATGTAGTCTTCACTTTAAGGATTTTTGGTTGACAAATTTAGAAAAATACATTTGCCATTTACAGAGACTGGTGTGACTTTAGAAAGAGCAGGATCTTACAGTTGTAAGAGATTGCTAGTTAACTTGAGTTTGTGATACCTACTGGACATTCAAGTGGAGATTTCAAGTAGAGAGTTGAATATATGAATGCAGAGTCCAGGAGAGAGTTCCAGGCTGGAGATGCAAATTTGGTTTTTTTTTGTTTTTTGCAGTACTGGGGATTGAACTCAGGGGCATTCTACCTCCGAGCTACACCCCCAGCCCTATTTTTTATTCTTTATTTTGAAATCGAGTCTCACTAAGTTGCAGAGTGCCTCACTAGGTAGCTGAGGCTGGCCGCGAACCCAGATCCTCCGGTCTCAGCCTCCCGAATGCTGGGATTACAAGCATGCACCACCATGCCCAGCTTGGAGATGCAAATTTGAAGTAAATAACATATAGATGGCACTTAAATCTATGAGCATGGGTGAGCTCACCCAGAAAGTGGATGTAATCAGATGATAATTCTGAACACCAAGCATGGCATAATCTGTTCTTTACATCTGAGAGATGGGAAAGAACCAACAAAAGAGATGAGGAAAGATGGCTGGAAAGGAGGGAGGATAATCAAGAAAAGAGAGTTGTTCCAGAAGTCTAATGAAAATGATTCAAGGAGGAGGCAACACAGAAAGTAATTAGTGCTGACCTAGAGAGTCAGGGAGAACTGAGGCATGGTTGGACTTGGGTCTTTGAAGGTCACTGGTGATCTTGACAGGAACGATGCCCATGAAATGACAAGGGCAAAAGCCCAAGGGATGAGTTCACAACAGAGAGGGTGGAAAGGGGCTAGTAAATGTCTTGTGTGAGCTTTACTGTTAACATGAGTGGAAAAATGGCCAGTAACTGGAGAGGGGGCTATGTAGGGTTATTATTTTTTTTAATAAGAGCTACTGTAGTGCATTTCCATATTGATGAAAATGACAGGGAAACATTGATGATGCATGACCAAGTAGCCATGTGTCTGTGTCTAGTAGGTAAATGTTAGAATCTGCTAGTGACTCCTACTCCACAGTTTTTTTTTTTTTTTTTTTTTTTTTTTTGGTGGCAATAGGGATTAAACCCAGCGGTGCTCTACCTCTTAGCTATGCCTTCAGCTGCCACTCTTCCCCCTTTTGTATTGAAATGGTTTCCCTAAATGACCCTTTGCTAGACTTCAACCTGTGATTCTCCTGTCTCAGCCTCCCAGGTATGTGACACCATGCCTGTCTTCTACTCTATAGATTATAAATCCCTTGTGATCTTATACATTTTTGTAAATATCAGGAAAATGAGTTGGGGTAGGACTAGGTGACTTTAAATATCATTTTAACTAACTGATACTATGATTATCTATGATCACAAATCCAAATACATATTCAAAGACATGGATAATAGTAACTCTTTAAAGGAAAAAATGAATTATATAAAAAGCATTAAAAGTTCAGTACTTATTGTCTGTTGATAAAAGTCATTTATTTAAATAGTGCTGTTCTTACATTAAAAATACATTTGACGCCGGGCATGGTGGCGCACGCTTGTAATCCCAGCATTCGGGAGGCTGAGACTGGAGGATCCGGGTTCGAGGCCAGCCTCAGCTACCTAGTGAGGCACTCCACAACTTAGTGAGACTCAGTTTCAAAATAAAGAATAAAAAATAGGGCTGGGGGTGTAGCTCGGAGGTAGAACGCCCCTGAGTTCAATCCCCAGTACCGCAAAAAAAAAAAAAAAAAAAAAAAAATACATGTGACTATTTTAGGACATAAACCTTTGTGCAGTACTGATGCAGTTTGAATTCAAAACTCTGAGGACATGAGAAGTAGTTTTTTCATGGCATCACTAGAGCATGTTTGATATTATGACATATCTGAAATTACTGACACAGTACAAAGTTACCAACAGGATTTTAATGAACAGAGTTTTAAGGACCGTTATGGTTTGGATCTGAAATGTCCTCCAAAGCATCATGTGGGGCTTGGTCCCCAATATAGCAGAGTTCGAAGGTGGTGTTTTAGGAAGTGGTTGGATCATGAGGGATCTGATCTTATCTGTGGATTAACTCATTGATGGGTTCATAATTGAATGGACTATTGGGAGGTGGGACCTACATGGAGAAAGCAGGTCACTGGGGGTGTGACCTGGAAGAATATATCTTGTCTCCATTCTAGCCCCTTCCTTTTTTTTTTTGCAGTACTGGGGATTGAACTCAGGGGCATTCTACCTTCAAGCTATAACCCCAGCCCTGTTTTTCATTCTTTATTTTGAAACAGGGTCTCACTAAGTTGTGGAGGGCCTCACTAAGTAGCTGAAGCTGTCCGGGAATCAGGATCCTCCCGTCTCAGCCTCCCAAGTACTGGGATTACAAGCGTGCGCACACGCCCGGTCAGCCCCTTCCTTTCTCTTACTCTCTGCTTCCCAGCCACCAAGAGCTGAGCAGTTTTGTTTTGCCATACCCTTCATTTCCAACTGCATGATTGACTTCTTTTTTTCTTCTTTCAGATCCAAAATCTTCCCGGTTATCAGATGTGGTTTCATGCATATCAATCCTGGTCTCTTCTCATTTCCTGCTATATTTTCCTCCAAAGTCATTTAATTTGAGAGTACTTTTGGTTTTACTTTCCCTCCAAGGTCATTTCATTCAACAGTGCTCTTGCCTTTACTAACTACCACCAAATGATTTCATCTATTTAATTGTGTTTCCTCCTTAAGATATCAGTTCAAATGTTACTTTCTCTAAGAAACCACATTGGATCAGTCCTTTTTCATTATGACAAATTTCTTGTGACTACTATATTTTTTTTTTGTAAGATTATTTCACTAAGATGTAAGCTTCATGAAGGTAGAGCCTATGTCTGTTTGAGACAAGTATTATGTGACCAGCTACCTGCAGAGTATTTAACACTTATTAGAAGATAAAAAAATAATAATGTATTGAACAAATCAATCTCTAATTTAGATTTTTTCCACTGGAAAAATTCTGGTACTAAACAACTTCACAGGCAGGGCCTTATGCCTGCTCCTTCAGTAGTGATCTGGGAAGTATAGTCGAGAAAAACAGAAACTTCTCCATTTACTTGCTTTGGAAGGGTTTTTGTGGAGTGGCAGATCTGCAGGCAATTTTTAATGCATTATATAAACTGTATTGAGTTTAATCATTTCTGTTTTTATTTATAGGATTGAGTCAGCAACCCAAAATATGATATATATTCTTCACCATGACTTCTTGTAATATATATTTGGGAGACTGTGTTAGTCAGCTTTTTGTTGTTGTGACCAAATTCCTGACATAAACAACTTAAAGAAGGAAAGATTTATTTTCACTCATGGTTTCAAAGGTTTGAGTCCATAGTCAGCTGATTCTAAGGCAGAAACATGATGGTTCAAAGACATGGCAGAGGAAAGATGCTCAGCTCATGGCAGTGGGAAAGCAAAGATGGGAGTAAATAGGGGCCAGGGATAAGAACTATCCTCTCAGGACACACCCCCAGGTCTCACATCCCCCAACCTCCACCTCCCAGGAGTCTATTCAGCTACCAATAGATTAATCCACTGATGATTAACCCACTATGATTCATCACTTTCCAAAAGCCCTCCCTCTGAACACTACTGCATTGGAGACAAACTGTCAACCCATAGCCGGGCGTGGTGGTGCACCTTTGTAATCCCAGCATTTGGGAGGTTGAGACTGGAGGATCCAGGTTCAAGGCCAGCCTCAGCTACTTAGTGAGGCCCTCCCAAACTTAGTGAGACCCTGTTTCAAAATAAAGAATAAAAAATAGGGCTGGAGGTATAGCTCGGAGGTAGAATGCCCCTGTGTTCAATCCCCAGTACCAAAAAACCAAAAAACCAAAAAACAAACAAACAAAAAACTGTCAACACATGAGTCTTTGGGGTAAACTTTATATCCAAACCATAACTCTGATGTATGTGAAAGACCACTATACCTTATAAGTATGTTTATTAAAAATATGTAACTGAATTAATGCCATGGTAAAGCACACAAGATGGAAGTGTGTGTGTGTGTGTGTGTGTGTGTGTATGTGTTGATTTTCAGAAATTGAGGTTGTAGAAAAAGAGATTGTCTTTATTGTGTTTAAATATGTTAGGATAGAGTAGGTATGCCAATAGTCTGAGGTTCAATGACCTTTTGCTTTGGTGTCTTTTCTCAGATTACTGGGTTCTCACTATTTTTTTTAACCAAGAAATATCATTTAAGATTTTACTAGTTTTGTTTTGAA
>PVLC010013854.1:0-40600 GCA_004027655.1 Graphiurus murinus
TCTTCTTCTTCTGTTTCTGGACTAGAGATTGAACTCAGTGGCATTCTACCTCCGGGGTACACCCCTGGCCCTATTTTTAGTTTTATTTTGAAACAGGGTCTCACTAGGTTGTGGAGGGCCTCATTAAGTAGCTGAGACTGACCTTGAATCTTCGATCCTCCTGTCTCAGCCTCCCAAATACTGGGATTACAACTGTGCACCACCATGCCTGACCTGTTTCTTCTTTTTCTAACTCTCCTACTCAACATTTTGTTTTCTGCCTTCCTTTGGTTTTTTTTTTTTTTCCTTCCTTTTTTGTGGGATAACTGAATACTGAAAACTGAGCTTACTAAGTAGTAGGAAGTATTTATCTCTGTAGAACTCCATTTTTTAGGTATCTGTATAAAAGACAAATTTGTAAAATCTAAATTACATTACATATTCAAAGAAAATTCTCCCGCAAGTGTCCTTTTTAAACCATAGATGATAATATATTTACTTTCTTAAATTGAATCATTCATACTAAATTAGAGAGAGATACTTTTTCTATTATGATTGATATCAATTAGTCAGTATTAAAGAAAAGTATTGTTTAAGTCTTTATAATTTTGAGTTATATAAATTTTAAGAAAGAAAAGGGCCACTTTTTGTACTAAAGATTGAATTCAGCGGCATTCTATCTTGAGCAACACCTCCAGCACTTTAAGTTGTTTTTGTTGTTGTTGTTGTTTGTTTGTTTGTTTGCTTCTTTGTTTGCTTTGAAACACTGTCTTGCTATGTTGCTGGGGTTGGCCTCCAACCTACAATTCTCCTGTCTCAGCCTTCAGAATACTGGGGTTAGAGGCATGAAACAACATGCCCAGGTAAAAGGCAATTTTTGAAAGGAATAATTTTGAAAATAATACTGCTTATCAATAGAAAATGATAGGTAATACTATCAAGTGAAACCATTAGCTAAGAATGGGAAATACTCATCCACCAAAGCAGATAGGATTTGGGATTCTCTTGTAATAAACTAAGGTGTCTCACAACTTTAAATTAAAACATAGAAATTAAAGAAACACTAATCTGCATGAAAATATTCATTACTTCTATACATCTACAAGTCAGGAAATAATTTTCATCTTTATATTCAAATTTGGGGAAAACCCCTATGATTGATTCACTGTTTTTACTTATGTGTTTCAATATATAATTTAATGTAAACTGTATAATTTACTTGGTATATTTTTTAAAGGGAAAGGATTCTTCTTTAAAGCCTAAAGAATTTTCTACATACTTCGGTTTTCAGTCAACATTTGTTGAATAAATCAATAAATAATAGAAGTCTTCTCATTAAAGAACCAGCTATCCAGCAGTATAATATTTTAAGAACTGCAAATTATTTTGACAGTTGTACTTGAAATACTAATGTTAAAGAAAATTATAGTCCAAAGTATTCATATAATTAGAAATATTTCACTGTAGACCAATTACTCATGTCTCTTCTTTCTCATTGTAATGATGCCAAATGGAAAGAAAAAAATGAAAGGTTCATAAGCTTTTCAGTTTTGGGAACACTGAGAGTCATTAAAGAAAGTCTGCTTCATTTATTTATCCCAAAGATAATAGTAGTTGAACAACTATTTGCCAAACTCTATGTTGATGGTTGGGATACAAAGTTGGAAAGATAAACATTCAGTTTGAAAGAACCCCAAGTGTGAAGAGCAGCACATAGGTAAACAAGAGTATTTTGAGAAATACAATCAATAATATAGGTATGCTAGTGAATTTATAGAGTTTAAGAGACTATTAAATCTGACCATTTGGCTTTGTTATAATTTTTCAAAGGAAGTAATAGTAGGTTTAAAACTTGAAAGCTGAGTAGGGGATATCAGGTGGAGAGAGAAGCTCACTTTAAAGGACAGAGAAAGGCAAACAGACCAGTCTCCATCCATGCCTTAGCATGAATGACAAAAGAAAGGTGAATGACAGGTATCTGCACAGGGCTATTTTTTTTTTTTTTTTTGCAGTGCTGGGGATTTAACTCAGGTGTATTCTACTTCCGAGCTATACCCCTAGCCCTATTTTTTTTTATTCTTTATTTTGAAACAGGGTCTCACTAATTTGCAGAGGGCCTCACTAGGTAGCTGAGGCTGGCCGTGAACCTGGATCCTCTGGTCTCAGCCTCCCAGATGCTGGGATTACAAGGCTGCGACACCATGCCCGGCACTATACATTTTTTAATTTATTTCAATTTTAGGTCTGGGATCAAATAACTTTTAAGTGGATTTTCTTTAGTTAGCCAAGAATCTAATGAGTTAAATTCAGCATTATATACCTATAAATTGACAGTTATTCACATGACCTATAAGAACATTGTATTTAAGTATTTGTAATTTTTATTAAAGTTTATATTTCAAGTAGAACAAATATATGTTTTATCAAAATATATGTATAGGTATTATGAATAAAAAACTACAAATTAATGTTTACTGTATGTACTGATAATATAAATAAATTATAAGTAGTATTGGTAATTTTATTAGTCAGCATTTTCACAGTTATAATCTAAAAGACTGACCACATAACTTAGAGGAAGAAAGACTTATTTGCTCACAGTTTGGAGATTTTGGGTTGAGTCCATGTGAGACTGGAGATAGCTGATCCTGGGACTAGGAGGTATGAAGAAAAGGGAGAATGCAATGCTTTGCTCTCAAATCATGGAGACTGGAAACTGGAGAATGAGGAAGGGGAAGAGAAACCATACATAATTTCCAAGGCTACAGCCCCAGGGATTTACATTATCCAGCCACCCCTACCAGCCTAGATCATCCTGGATAAATCCATTATAATGGATTTATCTGAGATTACAACCAAGCCCCACTTCCAACATTCATTACCACCACATTTTCATGAGGGCTGGGAGGCACTCCAAATCCAAACCATTACATTAATTTTAAAAACTAATTATTAAGTTAATAATTTAAATTTTACAATTATTAAATTAGTAATTTAATAAACTGCAATGTTATATCTTTATAAGCATTGTAGTTTAAGTTGTTTCTTCCTACCATGAAATACATATATATATACACATTTTATATACATATTAAAAAAGACATGACCAGCCGGGCGTGGTGGCGCACGCTTGTAATCCCAGCATTCGGGAGGCTGAGACCGGAGGATCTGGGTTCGAGGCCAGCCTCAGCTACCTAGTGAGGCACTCTGCAACTTAGTGAGACCCGGTTTCAAAATAAAGAATAAAAAATAGGGCTGGGGGTGTAGTTCGGAGGTAGAACGCCCCTGAGTTCAACCCCCAGTACCACAAAAAAAAAAAAAAAAAAAAGACATGACCAGTAATCAAGTATACATGTGAAATATATATACATACATATATGAATACATATGAAATATATATATATGTATATGCACACTTGATTACTGTTTATGTCTTTTTATTAATTCCAGTAGCATTTATTTCCTGGTACATGTCAAACATCATATAAGAAAATATGGATTTGACTCTTAAGTCAAAATATTAATTTTTTAATATTATACTTAAACATCTAGAGTATCCAATGAGGTAAGATTTTTATATTTATTAGTCTATATACTTACTTTAAAAATTTTTCTTGCTCCCAACATTGTTTTGTGATTTTTTTTAGACGGAGAGTTTCCATCAAAGCAGATTAAGAACCATGCAACCAAATTAGTTTTCATTACTTTAGATTTATCTTTGACCCAGACATTGACATTAATCCTGATCATCAAATTTACTCCTAATACTCACCTCTGGATTATTCTGAGATATTTTAGAAATTAAATATGTTCTCAAGAAAAAGATATTTTTACTATTACGGATATTTAAATATATGTGCTGTAAGCAAAAAAGAACAATTCTCAATGAGAGGTTGCCTAAATATTTTGAGTAATGAAATCTCTGATGGAATATATAAATAGCCTCCTTGAATGAGTACATCAAAGGAAAAACACTCATATAAATGAACAAATATTGGTATGCTTATTAGAATTCATCAATCATATTTGTTCTGAGTCATAACTTGTATATAACCAGGAAGCATTTCAATTTAGTAATATCTCTTTCAAATAGTTACCTGAATTGAAATTAAATTATCTATTCTAAGGTTGCTTTACAATTAGAAAGTGAAATACTGCTGTGTGTTAAAATTTGGGCTTGATTTTTATAAAATGTAATACTATTTATCTAATAACATATTAAATTTAAAATTTAGCAGCCTTGTTCAGTCTAGACTTTGAAATCTTCTCATCGTAATAGTCAGCATGTTCTAAAATCTATAATTTCCTAATATTAGTGAAAACTATTTTATTTTAATTAATTAAGTTGTGGTTTATAAGTCAAATATTATTATGTTTATTCCTTCACATTTCTACAATAATAGAATTAGGGTTGTGATCCAACTTGTAAAATTAAATAGTTCTTATATTTTACCATGAGGTCAGTTTGATTTTATAGTGAAGATAACTTCCATTGATAAAAGCCAAAAGACAGAGTCCTCCTATGACAGGTTGACTTATGATAATCAAAATTGCTTTCTTGTTAAATAAATATTAATTTTAGAATTAACTTATTTTTTTACATCTCTTTGAAATTCTCTCAAAGCAAGCATGTCAGAGTGGATCTTGGAGTAACCATAGACATGTAATTAAATGTAGAGTATGATAATAAATTTGATAGAAAAATTTATCGCAAGAATGTAAAGAAAATCTTTTAGGTATCACTAATATTTGCTGAAGTGTGACACATGATTGAAATATACATTAAAAAGACCTTAGTTCAAAAAATATGTTTTAATAGAATAAAGGAAGGTGTCAATGTATATCAGGAGAGTTTCCCATTGTATAGAAAAGAACAAATTTGAAGATTGAAGTTGGACAGATACTAAATAAAGGCTGCAAATGTATCTATAAAAAGAGACATCCTTACAAATCTAGCTATTAAATGATGCTTTGTGTTATAGTTAGATACAGAATAGTCTTTTGAAGAGCTTATAAATTGGTGTTCAGAGTTGATTTAATTGAGTCATGAGGACTGTAATCCCAGCACTGGATAAATCCACTGTGGATTTCTCTGAGTGCTGGCCCAGTCCAGTAGTGTGTGGCTGGGGGAGGTGGGACTCTGGGGCTGTGGCCTTAGGGACTATATATGTTTCCTCCTCCCCCAATCTCTCTCTTACTTCCAGCATCCATGATGTGATGAGCGCATCTCATGTGCTCTCCCTCCCCCTCCTGCCACCATGCCCTGAATTCAGTGGTCCCCAGCCTCACGTGGACTGACTCTGAAACCATTAGACAATAAATTCTTTCCTCTTAATTATGTAGACAATCTTTTAGATTATAGCTATAAGAATGCCAACCAGAACACTCTGGTAGTGAACTTTCAACTACCCAGAAAAATGGGGAATCCCATATTGATTAAAACAGTTTTGATAAGTTTCTCATTTATCCTGTTGAAAATTCTGTTGGTGACAAATGGGCAAAGTGACCAGGGGAATTGTTGCACTAGGTCTAATTTTATTATGATAAAGAACTGTTTTGTGATGGATCAAAAGAACATATAAAGTGATCTTGTGATTTTAGTTAATAATAACAAAAGCATATTATGCTGAACATATCTATCATGAGCCTTAAGTCAGGGACTCCCAGGCAGGCTGTTACTTTATTCATTTGGAAATGATTAATTTTTCAGGACCCTATTCCACTAGACTGAATTCAGAATCTCTGCACATGCTAAAGAGGAATCTGTCTTTCGAGGCTTTCCACAGGTAACCTTTCTGGGAAATCACATTTCCAGGATAACTTTGTGGGAATTGGGAATTGATAGGGGTTTATCTCAAGAATGAAAGGGTTTGCCTTTATTCACACATGATCCGACTCTTTTATACTTTCTGGAAGTTGTTCCTTTTCTATTGGTGAATAAAAGATTGCACAGAAAGAGACACTGAAGATAGGCACTTGGATTTCTAAAAAATAGCACTCATAGAAAAATGAGATAGCTTCTCAAAGTTCTGTGTATCTTGGTTTTTAGTTTGCCTTGTTAGGTTTGGTTTTAATGAGTGAGAGACAATGCAGAACACAATAAGGGTCTCTTTACCTACTTTTTGGAAATCAGACAAGTGTAGCCTAGCACAGCATGCTGTATGCTATTTTTCCATCCAGTTCTCTCAGGCTTTTAGATAGAGGATATTTTTTTCCACATTTTGGCAATTGGCTGACTGTCAGTCAGAATATTCTCAATTGAAATTTTCAACAGTGTCTGCCTTTTATGTGTATATTAGTGGAAGCTGGAAGAGTATGCAACAGGGAATACCTGCCTGATCCTATTTTAACCCTATATTCTGCCTTATTGATTCTTTATGACAGATATACTTGTTTCATTTTTCCATTGTCTTTGTTGAAATCTCTACTGACCAATGAGGAATTGAAAAAGAAAAGAACAGAACTGTGCATATTGTATTTACTTGTGTAAATTTGAATTCCTTTAACAAATGTAAACTAAGGTCATACTGACTACACTTTAGAGACTTAGCTAAATGGGGTCAACAAATACAATTGCTCTTCATCATTGTCATCTAATAAACTACATTTTGCATTGTTGAAATTTGTATAATGTCTTTATTAATGCTATTTCATTTGCTGACATTGATTATTTCTTTTGTTCTCTTACTACAAGGCAGGTATGATATATCTAGGTCCAAAAATATTAAATAACTTGTCCAAGTTCATACAGTGGAGATCTCAATGTATTTTGGGGGAATTTAATTTATCCATGGTATATTCTTCTAAGGTATTTGATATTAATTGAACTAATTGCTTATTACATGAGGTATGATCATAGCTCATATTCTGTTGCTAATTACACAGTGTTCCATATTAGGTAAGTTATATAAAAAAGAGGTTTATTTTGGCCCATAGTTCTATCCCAAGGTCATGGGTTTTGTGTGACGACAGTCTTATTTTAGGCAGAGACCTGAGGTGGCACAGATATCGCATGGAGAAAGATAAGGACAACCTGTATATGCTCTCTTCTGGTCTCTCTTTTTTTATAAAGCAACTAGGATCCAATCACAGGTTTCACCCTGATGACCTTATCTAATCCTAACCATCTTCAAAGATTCCACCTCTATTTGTTTATTATTTATTTATTTATTTTATTTATTATTTTTGGTGCTGGGAATTGAACGCAGGGTTTCTTGCATGCTAAGCAAGGAAGCACTCTACCACTGAGCTGCATCCCCAGACCCAAAAGGTCTACCTCAAAATACCATAATCAGATTAATTTTCACTCTCTTAATACCATTGGTGGGGTTTAGTTTCAACATGAATTTTCAGAGTGAGTGAGCAAACCTATGTAAACCATAGCAGATATAATTTGATTACAATCAGGATTTCTCCACTATTGAGTCTTAGACAAAAGTAAAAATCAACCAATTTGTGTGGGTTTAAAATTTTACAAATTAAATAGGAATTTCTTTAGTTCTGGGAAAATTCTGTGAAGGGTTTTTGATTTGTAAGATTTTAACCACTAAACAACTATATGATGTATCTCTCTGCTGAAATCTACATAATATCATGGGGGAAAGAAAGTTGACCAAAGACTACATATATTGCTAACCTAATGGTAAATAAAATTGAATACAAACTTTCTGTATTTTGAATATAAACTATTTCATTAGATTTCTTCAAATATGTTATTTAAACAGAGATATGTGCACTATTGTTCCTGTCCTATAAAAGAGACAGATAACTTCATGAGTCTTCTTCCTATAAAAACAGTACCAATTGAACATTTCAAAGCACAGTTTCCCCCCATGCTGACTCCCATAAATTCAAATACTAAAGAGCATCTGTGCTTGTGGGAAGATGGTGTCTGAGTGAAATATCTCTCCACAGGCACTGTGAGCTCGAATCAAATCTGCCATAAAAGCAGCTTCTTGACAAAAGAAAAAAAAGCAACAAAAAAGTGAACAAAGCTACAAAAACTGAAGTATAGCTGAACAGAACCCAGAAAGCTGACTAGGCAGAGCAAAGGATCCCGTCTGAGTGGTAGAGGTGTCACACCATGGAGTGGCAGCCACCACTGAGCCAGCCACCTGGAGTCTACAAACACCAAGATATTTAAGGACATTCTGCATTCCCAGCGACCAGAAGTGGAGTAAGTGACTCCAGAACTCCACATCCTAACCAGGCGGCCTATCCCCACACCATCAACAGTGACTGGAATGCGTGGTATGACCAGCATAAGCCCGCACTGGGCCACCCCAGCTCACCTCTCTCTCCAGAGCCAGAGCAGTAACCAAGTGTACTGAAGAGCTTGGATCAAAACTCCCACAAAAGCAGCTTTTTGATGGAAGGTAAGAAAAGCAAAACAGCAGAAAAGTGAACAAAGCCACAAAAGCAGCTGATCAGAACCCAGAAAGCAAACCACGGAGAACAACAGAACTGGTGCATGTGAGGTAGTGGCAGTCACCATTTTGCCAGCTGTCCACAACAGCAGGGATTTACCCAAAAGATCTGCAGAGGCCAAATCATGTCTGTTCTTACAACCTTGCATGGTTTTTTATTTTGTTCCTTGTTATTGTTATTGTTTGTTTTTTTGTTTTATGTTTTTTTGTTTTTACTCTGTTTTCATTGTGTATTGCTTTGAATTATCTATGTTTGTTTGGAGGATTGGTTGCTTTGTTAGCTTTTGCTAGACCCTAGAAGTCAACAACTGAAACCCACCAAAGTAACCAATAGAGTGGGCAGAAGTCCCAGAGTAATTGCAACTCAGTACAAGATACCATTCACAGAGAGAAAATAAAAATAAGAAACTTATAAATTCAGAAAAAGCTTGTAAGAAGAGCAAAGATATAAATTTAAGAACAGGGAAACAATGGGAAGGAAAAATAGCAAAGTATCAATGAGTCAACACAATCCCACAATAACAGAACTCAACAACACTGAATGGCAGAGATTACCAGAAGAACAACTCAGCTCTTTAATAGTAGAAACAATACAAAACTTCCAGAAAAAATGCAGAGAGAGCTGGAAAGAAAAAAGAAACAAATAAACAAAGAATCTGACACCCTGAGCAGGAATCATAGAGAAGCCTTAAGGGAAATGAAGGATGTGAAAGATGTAATAATAGAAGTGAAGGCATCATTACAAACTATAAACAGTAGATTAGACCACATGGAAAATAGAATATCATTCTTAGAAGAAGACCATTCCAAAAATGAATTCATTGTACATAATCTAGAAAAAAAAATTCAACAGTATGAATTGGACATCAGTGAGAGCTGGGCCAATTTTAAAATAGCTAAACTAAGAATAATAGGCATAGAAGAGGGATTAGAAGTTGAGACTAATGGAATAAACAACCTTTTCAATTAAATAATATCAGAGAATTTTCCAAACATAGACAAGTTGACACACAGGTGCAGGAAACATATAGAACCCCCTTTACACAAGGCCAAAGAAGTTCACCACACCACATAATAATCAAGCTGACTAATGTAGAGGCTAAGAGAGAATTCTAAAGGCAACAAAAGTAAAAGGCCAAGTGATATTTAGAGGCAAATCAATTAGAATCACTCTAGATCTCCCAAACCAAGTCACGAAAGCCAGGAGGGGCTGGAGTAACATATTCCAAACTCTGAAAGAAAATAACATGCAGCCAAGATTCTCTTACCTAGCAAAACTCTCTCTCAAAATTGACGGGGATATAAAAACCTTCCATGACAAACAGAGACTGAAAGAATTTATGTCTCCCAAACAAGCACTAGAGAAAATACTCAAACAGATTAACTACAAAGAAGACTAACAAGTAAATGTCAGAACCAGAGAAACAATAATTTTCAAGAAGCAAACAACTAAGGAAAAAAAAAAAAAAACAAACACTACTGCAAACAGAAGTCAAGACTCAAAATGTTAGAAATTAAAAATCATCTCAATAATCACACTGAATATAAATGGTCTCAACTCCCCAGTAAAAAGGCACAAGGTAGCAAAATGGATTAAAACCTGGAATCCATCTATATGCTGCCTGCAAGAAACACCTTACAAGCAAAGATTCCCACAAACTAAAGGTGAAGGGCTGGAGTAAGGTAATCCATGCCAGTGGAACTCAAAGACAAGCATGAGTAGTAACTCTGATATCAGATAAATTAGATTTCAAACATAAGTTTATCAGAAGAGACAAAGAAGGTCATTTTTTTTACTAGTAAATGGAATAATCCAGCAAGAGGAAATAACAATTATCAACATCTATTCCCCAAACTTAGGTGCAGCCACTTTCATAAAACAACTCTACATGATATAAAATCACACATAGATCCCAATACACTAATACTAGGAGACTTCAATACTCCTCTCACATCACTAGACTGATCTTCTAAAAAAAAGGTCAGTAAAGATGCTTCAGACTAATAATACCATAAACCAAATGGACCTATTAGAGACATACAGAATATTTCACCCAACTACAAGTGAATTCACATTTTTCTCAGCAGCCCATGGAACCTTCTCCAAAATAGACCACATTCTGGGCCACAAAGAGAGCACTGGCAAATTAAAAAAAAATGTAACATAATTCCCTGCATCTTTTTAGACCACAATGGAGTGAATCTAGAAATCAACTCTAAGAAGACCCAAACTAATCATGTAAATACATGGAGACTGAACACTACACTGCTTAAGAAGGAATGAGTCACAGAAGAAGTAAGGGGAGAAATTAAAAAATCTCTAGAAACCAATGAAAACAGAGACACAACATATCAAAACCTCTGGGACACCTTGAAGGCAGTACTAAGAGGAAAATTTATAGCACTGAGTGCCCACATAAGAAGAACAGAAAATCACCAAATAAATAACCTAATAACACAGCTCAAAGCCATTGAAAAACAAGAACAGTCTAATCCTAAAGACAGTAGAAGACAGGAAATTATGAAAATCAGAGCAGAAATTAATGAAATAGAGAATACAAAAACAATACAGAAGATCAACAAAACCAAAAGCTGGTTTCTTGAAAAAATAAACAAGATAGATAAACCATTGGCCAATCTAACCAAAAGAAAGAGAGAATCAATCCAAATTACCAAAATAAGATATGAAAAAGGTGATATTACCACTGACTGTGTGGAAATACAGAGGATAGTCAGAAACTATTTTGAAAAACTATACTCCAACAAAATGGAAAATCTAGATGAAACTGACAAATTTCTATGTACATATAACCTCCCTAAATTGAGTCAAGAAGATATAGAAAACTGAAACTGACTAAAAACAATCAAAGAGATAGAAATAGCAATAAAGAGTTTACCATCAAACAAAAGCCCAGGGCCAGATGGTTTTCCAAGTGAATTTTATAAAACATTTTTAGAAGAGCTAATCCCAATACTCCTCAAGCTATTCCGTGAAATAGAAAGAAACGAGACCCTCCCAAACACATTCTATGAAGCCAACATCACATTAATAACAAAGCCAAATAAAGACAGCTCAAGAAAAGAAAACTATAGGCCTATATCACTGATGAATTTAGATGCAAAACTGCTAAACAAAATACTACCAATGCGTATTCAAAACCACATCAAGAAAATTATATACCATAACCAAGTCGAGTTCATCCCAGGGATGCAAGGCTGGTTCAACATATGAAAAACAATCCATGTAATTCACCACATAAACAGAATCAAAGACAAAAATCACATGATCATCTCAATTGATGCTGAAAAAGCATTTGACAAGATCCAACACCCATTCATGCTAAAAGCACTGCAGAGAATTGGAATAGAAGGAACATACCTCAAAATCATAGAGGCAATGTACAATAGACCCACAGTCAACATCATATTAAATGGAGAAAAACTGCAAGAGTTTCCACTAAAAACAGGAACAAGACAAGGATGTCCATTATCACCTCTTCTGTTCAGTATAGTACTTGAGACTCTAGCCAGAGCAATAAGGCAAGAGAAGGAAATCAAAGGGGTAAAAATAGGGAAAGAAGAACTAAAACTATCCCTTTTTGCAGATGACATGATACTAGACTTAAAAGACCCAAAAAACTCAACCAAAAACTTATAGAACAGATCAACAAATTCAGCAAAGTGTCTGGATACAAATTCAATCTTCAAAAATCAAAGCTTTCCTGTATGTCAACCATAAATCCACTGAAAAAGAAATCTAGAAAACAATTCCACTCACAATAGCACCCCCAAAAATAAGGTACTTAGGGATAAACCTAATCAAAGAGGTAAAAGACATCTATAAAGAAAACTATAAAAAGTTGAAAAAAGAAATTGATGAAGACCTTAGAAGATGGAAAGATCTTCCATGCTCTTGGATAGGCAGAATAAATATCAACAAAATGGCCATCCTCCCAAAAATGATCTACAGATTCAATGCAATACCCATGAAATTACCAAGGTCACTCTTCACGGACAAAGAAAAATCAGTCCTTAAATTCATTTGGAACAACAAAAAGCTCAGGATAGCCAAAGTAGTTCTTAGCAACAAGAACCATTCAGAAGGTATCACAATACCTGACTTCAAACTTGACTACAAAGCCACAGTAATAAAAACAGCATGGTATTGGCACAAAAATAGACACATAGGCCAATGGATCAGAATAGAAGATTCAGAAACAGACCCACGTTCTTATAGTCAATTGATTTTTGACAAAGGAGCCAAAAACATACAGTGGAAAAAAGATAGCCTCTTTAACAAATAGTGTGGTAAAAACTCGTTAAACATATGTAGGAAAATGGAAATTAACCCCACTTTCTCACCCTGCACAAGGGTCAACTCAAGGTGGATCAAAGACCTGGAAGTCAGGCCAGAGACCTTGTAGTTACTTGAAGAGGGCATAAGACCAACACTTCAACACATAGGCACAGGTAAAAACTTTCTCAGCAAGACCCCAAAAGCACAAGCAACTCAAAAGAAGATCAATACATGGGATTGCATTAAACTGAACAGCTTCTGTGCAGCAAAGGAAACTATCAAAAACCTCAACAGAGAGCTCACAGAGTGGGAGAAAATTTTTGCCAGATACTCTTCTGATAGAGGACAAATAGCTAGGATATACAGAGAACTTAAGAAACTCACAGCTAAGAAAACAAATAACCCAATCAAAAAATGGGCAAAGGATCTAAATAGACACTTCACAAAAGAAGAAATACAAATGGACAATAAATGTATGAGGAAATGTTCAACATCATTAGCAATCAGAGAGATGCAAATCAAAACTCCCTTGAGATTTCACCTAACTCCAATCAGAATGGCAATCATCAAGAACACAAACAACAAATGCTGGCAAGGGTGTGGAGAAGTGGGAACCCTAATACATTGCTGGTGGGTTTGCAAATTAGTGCAACCAGTTTGGAAAACAATATGGAGGATCCTCAGACAAATGGGAATGAACCTACCATATGACTCAGCAATATCATTTCTAGGTATCTACCCAAAAGAAAGGAAACCAAACTATCAGACCAATGCATGTGTATCTATGGTCATAGCTGCACAATTTATAATTGCCAAACTATGGAAGCAGCCAAGATGTCCATCAACAGATGAATGGATTACAAAACTATGGGATATGTACACAATGGAATATTACTCAGCTATCAAGAAAAACAACATCATGTTATTTGCAGGGAAATGGATGGAACTGTAAAACATTATGTTAAGTGAGATTAATCAGTCACAAAAAGTAAAACATCATATGCTTTCCCTAATATGTGGAAGCTAGGGACAAAATGGGACATAAGAGGGACTCCAGATGAAGAAGGAGAATCCTTACATGAGCAAAGAACTTGACTTAAAGAAAGGTGATGGGGGGAGGGGTAACACCCTAATGAGCATGATGTACTTTCAGGAATACATCAAAGTCAATCAATAAACTGACCTTGAGAAGGAGGGAAGAGGAAGGAGTGGTTGGGAATTAGGGAAGGGTTAAATGAGAAATGTGTGCATCTATGTCTTTACCAGCTTGTACCTAACAAAGATGTATGAATACAATGCACCAACTAAAAATAAATAAATTAAAAAATAAATTAATTAAAAAATATATATGGTAAAAAAAAATAAAGAGCATCTTTTTGTGCTAGTTCCATTGGAATAATTATCATCCTGCATCAAGGAATCACTGTCTTATTCAGGGCTAGAACACATTGAAGAACTGTGCAGAGGCATAGTGATATTACTACATTAGAAAACACCCACAGTTAGGAAACAGGTGGAGTGAAACTAATAGGTAAAAAATTCTGTAGGAGATAAGTTCACATGAACAAGTTACAGAACATATGAGGAAATCTGGGCAGCAAAAGATAGATGATTAGGTGATTGATATATGAAGTAAAAATTCACATCTAGGGAAATAGATAATGTTACAACAGGCAAAAAACAATTTTGATACAGGCTTTTCAAGATATAAAGATAGAAATAAATGTTATTAAAAAAGATGGGGAGATATGAAAGATTGATGTTCTAAAAAACTCTTTATAAAATTAGAAATAAAAGAATATCCATGGTAAACAGTAGTTGCACATTAACAGAAAATAGTTATTTGAAGAGTTATATATTAGGGTATACTCAAATAAAGAGAAAATTAGTAAGTCAAAAACAAGAACTAAAACAATTTCTTAGAACATCAAATCAATCAATAAAGATATAGAAACTAGGAAAGATAAGATAGCAGATGTGGTAAATTATGAGACACAATATCTATATAATTCAATAGCCCTTTCCAAACACCTTCTTTCTTGCCAAATATCCACTCTAGAAGATGGAAAATGAAGTCAGACAACATTTTAAAGTATTCCCTTGGAATGAGAATGGCCATCTGAACAGTTTCTGGATTATTGAATATAAGAGGAAGCCCATTCAGTTGTGAGTTTATGAGAGTTTTTATTTCCCCCAAATGAAAAGTAGATGTAAAATGAACCACACAAACATTACACCTTCTCCTTTCTTAATATCAATTCATATGTGGTACTTAAAAGTTTTGAAAGATATCTTGTAACCACAAGGCAAACAAAATATGAATAATTAATGATCCAAGGACAGCATGAAAAAAATGGAAAGTACTTTATTCACTGATTATCTCTTGATTTCTTGTTAAGTAAACAATTAATATCCTCATGGTGAAGCATTATTAATTAAATATTCTGCTACTTACAAGTGAATACAAATGAAAACTCTCATAGTGATCCAAAAATAGGTCTTTGAAAGGGAAAGAATAGAGAAAAGAACAGAAAGGCTGTAAGTCAGAAATGTCCACAAATAAAAAAGGTATAAGGAGAAGCACTTCCAGAATAGAACTGCAAGGTGACTTACTGACCATTTCCCCAAATAAACTATTATGAAAGGAAATGAAATACATAAACTTATAAGAGAAAATATTATGGAAAATGATAAAAAGCAGCCATTTCACTCATCTTGAAATTATTCTAAACATTAATTGCAAATATAAAAACATTTATTCAGGAAAACCTATAAAAATCTTGATAAAAGCAATGTGATTCTATAGCATTTGGCCTGTGATCTTCCATCTCACTGTGACAGAAGGTCTACTCTAGTGTAGTCAAGGTCAAAAAATTCCATCTTACCTGGCTCTCAGGCTAGGGTGGCACCTGTATTCTTAGGGTTTCTTACCCCTTGTTACAGAAGCTTTATTTTAGGAAAGTGCATTCAAAATGGCTAGTGCTCACTTTATCAATGCCAATCCCACTCAGAGTGGAAGTACTACCTTAAGCATGGTGTTCTGGGGACTAATATTCCAAACTGCAGCTTGTTCTTTAGGTGAAATTTCCATGCCAAGAAAAGTGAGCCAAGATTAGAGGCTACCAACCCTACCTAGTTCATGGAATGAGAGTGTCACTCTAAAAGAAGCAGGCAGGCTAAATATCCCTCGTGCCCCCTAGCTTTGGAGAAAGGACACAGAATTTCAGCCCAGAGAAAGAGGCAGGCCAGAGAACACCATATCTCTTCCTAAGAGAACTGACAATGTAAATATAATGGGAAGAAGTTAGAGCGTAAGGAGCTGTCACAAACAAATTGCTGGTGAGCAACCAAGAGAAGGTTGTTCTGACACCAACAAGTGAAACGGTAGACAAACCAGAAGTTAGGGGAAAAGGTATATGATAAGCCTTATGAGACTGGAACAAATATCCCAACCAAAAATGGGAAATTGAACTGAATAGACACATCTCAAAAGAAGAAATAGAAATAGCCAATAAATAAATGAAAAAAAAGTTCAACATTATTAGCAGTCAGGTAAAATGCAAATCAAAACTACACTGAGATTTTATCTAACTCCAGTTAGAATGGAAATTATCAAGGACACAAGCAATAATACATTCTGGTGAGGATGTAGGGAAATAGGAACCCTTATATACTGTTGATGAAACTGCAAACTGTATCACTGCTGTGGAGATCAGTGTGGAGGATTCTTAGAAGATGAGCATGAAATTACAATATGTCCAGCAGTATGACTCGTAGGCATCTTTTCAAAGGAACTGAAGTCTGAATATTATACCAAACATGCATATGCATGTTTATAGCAGCATAACTCACAAAAACCAAGTCATGGAACCAATCTAGGTGTCTATCCACGGACAAATGGATTGCAAAATGGTGGTATATACACACAATGGAACTTTACTTAGTCATAAAGAACAAAATTACGTAATTTTCAGGAAAACAGATGGAACTAAAGAATATTATGCTAAATGAGATTAGCCAGTCTTGGAAAGTGAATAGTTGTATATTTTCTTTCATATGTTTAAGCTAGAGAGAAATTGGATGAAAAAGAGTCCCCAGATAAAGGAGTAGAAACTCCAGTGGAGTGATGGAAGGGTTTTAGAGAACAGAAGAAAAGGAAGGAGATATAATGAAGGTAATATTTTAATTAATGCTATGTACAAATATGAAGTTATCAATAACAATCTCAATGACATGTACAGGGAAGGGGAGGTTGTGGAGTAAGATCCCAAGGAAACACACTTAGTGTTATTTGCTTGTGAATTCCTATCACATTGTACCTCATTATGATATATAATTACAATGCACCAATAAAAGTATATAAAAAGACATTTATTAAGAAAGAAGTATAAATATTTATTTTAAAAGTCCACAAAGAGACAAGTGTAATAGTGCACATCTGTAATCCCAGTACTTGGGAGGGTAAGACAGGAAGATTGCAGGTTTAAGATTAACATACAGTAACTTAGTGAGATCTTGATTCAAATAAATAAAAATGGCTCTGTGGTAGAATGCCCTTGAGTTCAATCCCCAGTAATACACACACACACACACACACACACACACACACACACACACACACGTACAATAAAAGAATGAATTCCAGTAAATGTTTAAAAATAAATTCCTGATAATCCTTCATAAATTCTTCTAAAAATGGAAAAGAAAAAAGGAGTTCCCAAATCATTAAAGTCAATATTATCTGATACTAAGAGCAAATATATATGAATTTACACTGAAGCCTTTAAAAATACTAGCAAACAACTATTCACACAAAGTATATATTCCAACTAAGTGGCATTTATCTCACAAATGCAAATTTTTACTACTTGATAGTGAATAAAGTAATCCTCATATCCATAGGATGAATAATGAAAAACACATGACTGAACAGTTATGAACAACCGTGGTGATTAATTTGGATTGTCAACTTGATGGGAATGAGAGACACCTATGGTTAACAAGTTTTGGGGTATGTTGATGAGTTGTTTGGAATGTGAAACAGCAGATTGAGGGTGCACTCCTGGCCTGAATGTTGGAGACATTGTCCAATACACTTTGGGGTCTAGATGGACACAGGGCTGAAGAAGGAGGAAGTGGTTTGAAGACAAGTGCACAGGAGAGAGAGATAGGCCCTCACGGAAACTTGAAAAACTTGTGGTAATACAGCCAGATTGCTATAACATTTTTTTTTAGGTTAAACTTTAAAATTTTCTTCTTAAGAATACAGGGACTCTATTTTGGGAAATATATTCTAGGATGCTTTTCCCATTTCTTTTACTATAACCTAATGTAAACATTATATTTTACATTGAGATCCAGTAGCACCCACACATCAGTGTATTTAAATTCATACAGATACTTCATGAAACATAAATCTCATTTACTATGTGTTCTATATTCTTACACTTATTTTATTCTCTTCTATTTTTAAAGTGACAGGTATAAGTACCAAAATTAATTTTTAACCTGTTACTAATTTGTAATATACAGATTTAAAAATTTTACAATAGAGAAATTCATACTTCTGGACATTAGAGAAAAGGCCTCAATGAAGGTAATTACAAAAAGAAAGTTTATAATTTCAAGTGACTAAATTATCATCAATATAGGAATAAACTATATACTTTAAATGTGAGGATTATACTGAAATGTATATGTCATATCTAAAATGAATAAAATATGGAATAAAAAAAAAAAACCCAGCCAGACGTGGTGGAGAATGGTTGTAATCACAGTGCTTGGAAGTCTGAGACAAGAGGTTAGCAGGTTTGTGGCCAGCCTCAGCTACTTAATGAGGCCCTCTGCAACTTAGTGAGACCCTGTTTCAAAATAAAGAATAAAAAATGGGGCTGGGGGTGTAGCTTGGAAGTAGAATGCCCCTGGTTTCAATACCCGGTACTGCAAATAAATAATTTTTTTTTTTTTTTTGCGGTATTGGGGGTTGAACTCAGGGGCATTCTACCTTCGAGCTATACCCCAGCCCTATTTTTTATTCTTTATTTTGAAACAGGGTCTCACTAAGTTGTGGAGTGCCTCACTTAGGTAGCTAAGGCTGGCCGTGAACCCGGATCCTCTGGTCTCAGCCTCCTGAATGCTGGAATTACAAGTGTGCGCCACCATGCCCGGCTTGCAAATAAATAAATTTTAAAAAATGTACAGCAAATTTTTGATTGACAAATATATGTTCTAAATGTATAAGTTATATATATTAAAATCTGAATGAAATTAATGAATAATATATATTAATAATAAGAATGGAGCAAGAATAAAATAAAATTTTAACAAACCAAATATTCCTCATATTGAATATAAATATTGAGTAACAGTAAATGCATTTCTTCAAACTTATTTTAAATATTGTTTTCAGAGGTGAAATGTATGTATATATATGCATATATTTAAAAAAGTCTATAATCTTAGACTTTTATTTTTTCTGAAAAAATCTTCCAAAACAAGGAGATAAAAATTCTTTCAATACTTTTTATTACTCTATAACACCATTGAAAAAAAATAAAATTATAATACAGTTATAACAAATGGCTATTTGTTAGTGAGCCTATTGGTAATAGAATGAACTCTGCATTTTATGATTGATTAAAATTGATTAAAATTAAAATTAAAATTGATTTTACATTTGGAATGGTTCAAAATAAGAAACTATCAATGTACTTCATCCTATTAATTGACTATCTATATTATAATCTCAGTATCTTCAGGAAATGTCATCTAAATTTAGTGCTTATTTATTGTAATAAATATAGGAAGAAAATATAATTTTCTTAACTAAATGCCCACACACCAAAAGACTTAAAGAAAACAGCATTCTCAAAACATGATTTTCACATAACTTCAAGCAGTTTGGCAAAACCTAACACCAGTAATTAGTGGCAGTACGCTTGGCTAATACTTTATAGTAATTCAGGCCTATACATCAGGAATCATGTTTGGATTATTCATTGTCTGGGTCATTAGGAATTAGATGCAACATTGCTACCTATTTGCAGTTCTTCCCTCCCTCCTTTCTCTCTCCCCATCCTTGCCAGGGCTTTCTTTCTTTTTTGTTTGTTTTGTTTTCAATACTGGGGATTGAACCCAAGGGCATTCTACCTCTGAGCTACACCCCCAGCCCTATTTTTTAGTCTTCATTTTGAAACAGGGCCTTACTAAGTTGCGGAGGGCCTCACTAAGTAGCTGAGGCTGGCCTTGAACCTGTGATCCTCCTGGCTCAGCCTCCCAAGTACTGGGATTACAAGTGCCCCACCACGCCTAGCTGTCAGGGCTTTCTTTTCTTTTCTTTCTTTTTTTTTTTTTTTTGGTACTGGGGATGGAACCCAGGGGCATTCTATCTCTGAGCTACAGCCCCAGCCCTATTTTTTAGCCTTTATTTTGAAACAAGGTCTCACTAAGTTGTGGAGGGCCTCACTGAGCAGCTGAAGCTGGCTGCGAACCTGGATCCTCCAGTCTCAGTCTCCCAAATGCTGGGATTACAAAGAGTGTGCCACCACGCCCCACGCCCGGCTGTCAGGGCTTTCTTGAGGGAAGAATCTATGCACTGCAGCACTGACTTTGGCTGAGCTCAGCAGAGACGTAATTTCCTGCACATCCATGGACAATACATAAGGGTGTATAAACTATTAAGAATTCACAGTTGTTTGTTCCACAGCACTAATAACAGAACAGCCTGAATGTATGGACTGAACATTTTTGTTCTACCCAAAACTCATGTGTTAAAGCCTCAACTTGCAGTGCAATGGTATGGAGGGTGGGATTTTGGGGGAGGTTATTAACTTTAGGTGAGATCATGAGGATGTGCTCCTCGTGGTGGGATTACTGCCCAGATACATACAAGAAGAGATTGGAAGAATGATCAGTAGATACTAGGAGAAGTAGGAGTTCGGGGGAGAGAAAGAACCCCGATAACAGATACCAACAGACATTTAAACAGAAATAAGGACTAAGAGTCCATAGCAGAGTTGGGAAACTATAGTGATAATTAATCATATAGTTTATAAAGGACTAGAAGAGAGGAGTTTGGAAATCCCCAACAGAAATAAATAGTCAATATTTAAGGAGATGAAGATGTTAATTATCCTTATTCAGTTATTATAAACTACACATATGCATCAAATTATCAGTTTTCCATAAATGTGTGCAATTACTGTCAATTAAAAGTGAATAAATAAGTAAACAAGAGAAGACACCAAAGAGTTTTTTCTCTCTCTATGCATATTTTTCTTTACCTCTTTCTCTCTCTCCCCATCAAGTGAAGACATTGTGAGCCAGAAAGATACATCACCAGGAACCAAATCAGGTGCCACATTGATCTTAAACTTTACCGCCTCCAAAAAGTACAAAAACAAACAAACAAAAAATTGTGAGAGAAAAATTAAGTCAGCCAGGGTGTGATATTTTGTTATAGCAGTTAGCACAGACTAAGACACTGACTAATATAATGAATAAATTAATTGTGAGGTATACATAGGTTTAAATATGATGTAACAATAATAAATAATGACCTTGATTTTAAACTGCAAATGAGATTGTTTTTAAAGTATGCTTTTGTAGTAAAAGTAAGAAATCATATTTATAGCCAAGTATAAATATCAAATATTTATCTCTGTCATACTTACACAATTAAGAATACATTATATTAGTAACTTTCAGGAGCCTGTTCTTGTTAATGGAAGGAGGGAATAATGGAGTGAAATAAAATTGAGAGACTTTGCAGAGTGATGGAAATAATATGTTAAGAATCAAACCCAAGGTCCAAATTAATCATAAATATGTAATAAATGCAGTGAAGTATTAAGTATTATTAATTTAGGTCTTGGGAATATTGACATTTGCAATATCATTAACTTATGATTTAATGTTTCTAAAGGTCCTTAATAAAAGCTTTATATTTTGTTATTCCCAAATTACATAAGTATTGGACTTCCTACTCTTTGATTCCATATCTTCTCATTATTTTTTAAGTGTTTAAATTCATAATATTATGGCTCATTAGTTTTTGTTCTTGTTTGTAATATTTTTGTTTCTTCTGAGGATGGCTAATAACATACCATCTCATAAATCAACTGGGGTTGAGTTTAACATATAATTTGATGTTACTCTATTACAAATCAAAGTTACAGTAATTTTTAAGGATCAAAGAAAATTTTCTTGTGAATGTAAACCTAGCTGGCTTTACTTTAAATTTATGTTCTTTTATGCCATACTGTTATTTGCTCATACTGCCCGGATACTCCTATTGGTCTTCTTTATCAGTTAATATCCACTCTCTCTTGAGACTTCTACCAAATGAAATCTTGAGGGGCCCTGTTAAAAATTTGTGTGTACCCTTGCCACAGGGGGCACTGGAGACATATGGGTTAAATTTAATTATAATAGTGGCAAAAGGAGCAAGAGTAGTTTACAATATGCAGGAAGCTTTTATTAATCTTGACCCTCACAATAAAATTTTTACATGATTTTTATTACTGTCATTTTTCAAAGATGAAAACTGCATGCCAGGAAGGCTAAGTAACTTGCTTGAGATAACAAGGTTAGCACTTCAAAGATCTATTGTATAATTCTATTTCTTCTGATATCAAGAGATTCATAGATTCTTCAGTCTTAATAAGGAAATCCTCAAAGTATAAATAATGCAATAATATTAGAGGAAATATTACACAATCATTTCCAACGTTATCCTCTGGTCCTTTGTTGTCCCCAAAGGTCTTACTTTGCTCTTCTTTTGGCTGTTAAGAATGAGCAACAAAGGAAAAGTTGATTAGTAACATGATTGTAGAAATTTTTATGCTCCTCCATGATTTGGTAGACCCATCAAGCTAATTTCAGTTTTAGAAAAAAATATATACTTAGCAATGTAATAAAATCCAAATTGTGTAGAGAGAAATTATGCTCAAACAAGAGTGAGATTAGAATAAATAATTGAACCTTTTAAAAAGAAAATTGCTTTTATAATTCCTTAAATATACTGCCAACTCAGTTGAGCTTTCTTTTGTTATAAATATTAGAGTTATACCATAAAATTAAATCTTTTTCTACCCATGTGTAGAAGAAATATTAATATCATAACACATGTTTATTAATTATTAATATTCTATACTGCATTTGATATTTTAGCAATTGAGCATACCTAAATATTTAAACATAAGACTTTTAAATATCATAGGCATACAAACTATTATAAACATATACAATATAATAAATAATCTAGTTAAGATGGATTTTGAGGCAACTTCTTTCTCTTAAAGAAATACAGGCCTTTGTCATGCTTGGTGGCACATGCTTGTAATCCTAATACTTGGGAGGCTGAGACAGGAGGATCGCAGGTTCATGGCCAGCCTCAGGTACTTAGTGAGGCCCTCCTCAACTAAGCGAGACCCTGTTTCAAAAACAAAAGATAAAAATGGGGCTGGTGTGTAGCTCAGAGGTAGAATGCTCCTGGGTTCAATCCCTAGTACTACACATACACACACACATGCAAATAATAATAATAATAATACAACATACCATCCTTACTATGTAGATTTTGAACCTTAGTGCTAAATACCCCTTAAGTGTTCATGAATAGAATTTAGACAGTCTACTAACTGGATGGGAATGAAATACATCTTTGCTTTCACTAACCTCTAACAAGAATTTAGCTTTTCTTCACATTAATTTTGACAAAAACCCACAGCACTATTAGCAGTATCAATCAGATATGATCACATCTTTTTTGCCGTTGTTACAAACCATCCTGAAATATCACTACTTTAAAATTATAGTAGTTATTATAATCAGCACAAGATATTAATATTTAATGCATTAATCAAGAAATACATATATTATTTTACTAGATTGCAATTGAAATATTTTAATAACTATTTCAATATAATTACTTTTTATAATCTTAAATATTTTATTTAGTGCATTTAAATGATCTTTCTGAGGAGAGGAAGGTCCATAAACTTCATCCGACTGTCAAAGAAGCCTTTGATGAACAGAACAATTAAAGACTCCTGTTAATTAATCAAACTCCTGGTGGGAAGTAGAAAGTATCCTAGGACAGGAAGGTGTTTCCTTCTTGTTTATCCTATTTTTGCTGGATCATTATGCTTAAGTAGGCAGGCTAAGGGTCTAACTTCCAAATTCATGTCTGAGACTTGGAGCTTCAAGTATGGTATGCATATATCTCAGACTGTGTAATATGACACATGCAGTATGAAAATAAACTCTTTTAAATAAGTTTTATCTTACTTAGCTTTATATCATACTTTTGAAAATATCTTTCTTGAAAAGGTGTAAAGGGTACATATTATAAAAGCACTTTACTAAGAATTTATGGACAAATGGATTATGTATATAGTCATATATAATTAATTACAAGTATGTAATTATATATAATTATACATATAAATATATATATGACTTATAGACATAGTCAAATTTTAATTGATAATATGATTCTAGATTACTATTCTGGAGAGATATTAGATGCTAAGCTTTCTCTAGCATTATGAGTCATTTTGTTTTCCATTATCTAATTTTTTTAAATTGATATACTGTAATTATACATCATAATGAATTTCAGAGTGATAGAAACATATACATGCATACAGCACTTGGTGTGTTTCCTACAGAGCCTACCCCACTCCTTCCTCCTTGTACATCATACTGAAATTGGTATTAATAACTTCATGTAAATAGTAACATTATCTAAATTTCAAGAGATTTATTTATTTATTTATTTATTTTTGGTACTGTGATTAACCCAGAAACATTGTACCTCCAAGTTATGCAGCTGGATTTTATTTCTTACAGAGAAACTGGGTCTCATTAAGTTGTGGAGGTCCTCACTGAGTTGCATAGGTTGGCTTCGAACCTGTAATCCTCCTGTCTCATCCTCCCAAATTCTGGGATTACAAGCATGCACCACTACACTAGGCTGAAGAGTTTTCTTTTTTTAATGTCTATACTGCCAGGCAGATATCTATCTTTCTAGCTCTCCACCAGTCATTTTTATCTATTTAATATTTTTCCAATATATGCTTTGTGTCAGGCATTTGGCTTTTATAATAAAACAAATAATATTGGCTTTTATAATAAAACAAAAAATGTTTATCTCAGGGATTCTGGTAATGATGCATACAAGTAAAGAATCTCCCAGGCTAATTCATGAGTTCAGAATTAAAGTAAAACAATATCCTGTTTCCTTGTTTCTTTTTGTTATTATATCTCTGTATCCAAATATATTTCAGAATATAAGTATTCTCCATCGATGTTCTGTTTATTCAACTGAAACAATAGTATATATAATAAATAGTACATATCTATTTACTAATGTGCAAAAAGCTCTATCACTGACAGGTTGGAGCTCAAAAAGCTTAGTTTTAGGTCTATCTGAAAATAAGTTAAGGATTACAACAAAAAGCAAAATCAATCGCCCTTTGGGAAGATGACTTGAAAAATCAGAAGGATGTCTAATGATTTTGAGAGAGCCACTCCATCATTGAACAGCTTTGGTAAAAGTTGTACATCTTTATTAAGTAGGAACTCAGTAACTTAAGACTATAGATTAAACATACTAAAAATGTTTTAAAACAGTTTTCAAATTACCATGTTGTACATTTTTGTTTTGTCATCGTCTCCATTTTAATTTTTGCAACAACATAAGAAATGGACTGAAGTACATTTTTGGAGACTTTTCCCTCGGAAATATTAATAGTGTTAATAGTTGACACCTTATAAATATGTGTATTTATTAATGTGAAACACACAAAAGGATTACATATTTCACTTAATATGATTGTAGCAAACATCATAATCTGCATTAGGCTCACACGATGACTTTTAAGAAGCTTCAAAATTTGATAGCCTGTGTGTTGACCAGTGTTTGTTGTGTGGAAATTTTGATTTTTTTTAAACAGACAGCAAGTGGGTATAAATAGTATTAGTAATACCTTGTTCATGAGGTTCTGATGATGAAGACAGGAAGGTTTCATTTGTACTTCCCAAAAGGATGGTCATTCTGGAACTTTCCAAGACTCATTGGGCCAGTGGTTAGAGATGGTGGCTTGATGGAAGTAGAAGTTGATAGGACCTTCTAATGAGCTAAGGTCCAGGGATATATCCCAAAAGTCTTAAATATTTCTCACTATTTTTGTGAAATGTAATATATTAGACAGAAAAACAATTCAAGTAGACAGAAGAGAACAGGAATTTCTGGGAAATAGTTTTCCAAAGAACTCTATTTTCTGGTTTCTAAGCAACACATAACCAGTTTTAGTTTTGTTTATTATTTATTTATTTATTTGTGTGTGTGTGTGTGTGTGTGTGTGTGTGTGTGTGTGTGGTACTGGGGATGGAACCCAGGGGCCTTCTACCTCTGGACTATACCCTCAGCCATATTTATTTTTGAGTTAGAAACAGGGTCTTGCTGAGAGCCTTACTAAGTTACTGAGGCTGACTTTGAACCTGCAATCCTCCTGTCTCAGCCTCCCTAGTATTGGAATTACAGGAATGGGCCACCACTCTTGGCTAGTTTTTTAAATTTTTAATTAATATTTTATTGAAGTACTGTAATTGTACATCATAGTGAAATTCATAGGAATATATTTGTATATGCACACAATGTCACCTATCATGGCATAGCTTTGCACCTGCACTGTGTATACTTCATGTCTTCAGGTAGCCAGTTGGCATCTGGTTTCTCTCCATGCATTGAGATCCCACTCTAATCATCCCTCCCTGGACCTGTTAGTGAGATTGGTAATGAGAAACTAATTTTGCTTACTTGTAATAAACACTATTGGTTGTCTTGCACTCCCTTACAACTTTTTTAAAAAAACTGATGTCTTAAATTTGCAGTAATCTACACATTTGCCTTCCACCCCTTTCTTTGTGTGCTGTCAATTCCATACATGTAGTACAGTTCAAGTTGTTGTAAAGAACCTGAACTTTTTAGTGAGAAGGTTTCTCTAGAGTCTAATTTTTTCTGATTTTATACTCATTTTGAAGTTTACAGTATACCTCTGTCTGTTATTTTTTTTTTCCTGCAGATAGGTAGATGGATTCAGAGGCATGTTCAGACTTTTGGTCTATCACTTTTACAAGATGTTCTGTTACTGTTATTGATTGATTCTTTCACCAGGAGATGTCTGTTGTTTATTGTGACAGTTGCAGCTTAGATTAATTGATTCATTGGGGCTTCAAAATAATGCTATTCTACCTTTATTATTTAAAAAAAATAAACTGGGCTGAGGGTGGTAATACATGCTTGTAATTCCAGTACTTGGGAGGGAGGCTGAGACAGGAGGGTGACAGATTCAGGGCAAGCTTCAGCAATTTAGCCAGAAACTCAGCAACTTATTGATACCCTGTTTCAAAATAAAAAATAAAAAGTTCTAGGGGTATAGCTCCAAGGTAGAATGCCCCTGGTTTGGTTCGACCCCCATCACCCTTCCCAAAATAATAATAATAATAATAATAATAATAATAATAATAATAACAACAACAACAACAACAATAACAACAACAACAACAAAAAAAAAAACCTGGAAGACAAGTGAGGTAGCACATTTCTGTAATCCCAGTACTTGGGAAACTGAGACAGGTTCAAGGCCAGCCTTGGAAAATTAGAGAGACCCTTAGCAACTTTGAAGAGGGAAACACTGTAATAGTCATGATATACATACACAAATTTATCAGTTCCAATCACAATGTCCTGCACTGGAAAGTGGGGAGAGGGAGGGAGTGGAGTGGGAACTGGGGAAGGGCTCACTGAGTGCTGTGTGCATGTATGCCTCTATCATTCTGAACTTCATCATGATGTATGATTGCAGTGCACCAGTAAAATAAAACATGAAAATAAGTAAATAAATAATGATTTGGGATACCAAAACAAACAAACTGGAAATACATAAAGTGGTACTTCCTCTGAACTATTTAGTTTTCCAAAAGTAGAGTTCATATAGAAAGACAAGATATAAAATATGGTTGGTTTCAATTTTCAAGGTAATGGATCAGTTTCCTTATTCTACAAAAAAACAGCGCTCATTAATTTAAAAGTTTTGATGAGATTCGAATCATTGCAATTATTTTCTTTATTTATGTCCACATTTTTTCTGTCTTGACTAGTGGGTGTTTTTTAGAGCTAGCCTGGAATGTTTTAACATGACTCTGTCAATCTTTGATAACTTTTGCTATCAAGTAATACAGTAAGTTATTTATACAATGTCCTACATTTACTTCTCCATTTCTGAAAGCAGCCATTTCTCTAAAAGACCTTGATTTCATTTGATGAGTAATGGCATTTACAATCTGAGTATGGAAGGTACCAGATTGTTATTGGGCTGTTAATATCTTCTCAGCCTGTTCAATAGATATGTGTGTGTATAGGACAACAATATGCTATGTAAGTAGCCAATAATAGTGCCAAATATTATCAGTATTATAGAGTTTTAACAACTATATCACATCTGTATCTCTTTTGATGCATCCAAAGAATACTGGTTTACTTGGATACTGGGAATAATAAAATTAGAAAATCTAATGATTGGTTGTTTTCTTTATCCCATTTAATGCTCTCTACTATGTGTGGAATTATGTTCCCTTACATTTCATGTGATGCCCTAACCCTTAATGAGACAGTTCTTGGAAACAGGACCTATAAAGAGGTATTAAGGATTAAGTGATCTCTAACCATTTATTTTCCTGAAAATGACATAATTCTGTTCTTCTTTATTGCTGAGTAGAATTCTATTGTGTGTATATCTCATAATTTTGTAATCCATTCATCTGTTGATAGACACCTGGGTCGGTTCCATAATTTGGCTATGATGATTATGCTGCTATAAACATGGATATGCATATATTTCCATAATAATTGTGATTTTAGTCCCTTTGGAAAGATACTCAGGAGTGGTATAACTGGATCATATGGTAGATCCATTCCCAGTTTTCTGAAGGAATCTTCACACTGATCTCTATAGCTCAACAATAAAGAAAAACAAAATATGTCATTTGCAGGAAAATTATGGAACTGAAGAACATTATTCTAAGTGAGATTAGCAAGTCACAGAAAGTGAAATGTCAAATGATTTCTCTCATATGGGGAATCAAAGGAGTAACTGTGATTCAAGAAGGACTTCAGATAATGGAGGAGAAACCACGGTGGAGTGAGGGAGGTGGTCTAGGAGAGGTTTTCTAGGGGGTAGGAGGAGAATTAATGAAGGAAACGCTTCCACTGATATCATGTGCATATGTGAGAATAGCAACGCCAACCTCAATATCTTGTATGAAGCGGGGAGAATGCGGAGGGAGCCCGGGAAAGCTCACCAAGAGCTGTGTCCATGTATGTCACCATCACCATGAACTGCATTATGGTGTGAGATTATAATGCACCAATAAAAGTATAAAAAAGGATTAAGTGAGGTCATATGGGTAGGGGTATGCCCTTACAAGAAAAAGAACACACACCAGAAATCTCCCTCTCTCTGCGTGCATGCACACAGAGAAGGCCATGTGAGGACACTGGGGAAAGCTACTCATCAGCAAACCACAGAGAGAGGCCTTCCCAGAAACCAACCTGTGACATCTTGATTTTGAACTTCTACGCTTCAGAACCCAAAGAATACATGCATCTATTGTTTAAGCCACTCAGTTAGTGATATCTTGTTATGATAGCCACAGCAGACTAATATACTCACAAACACCTCCAGTGAACAATATTAATTGTTCCACCACTTACATGACTCAGAAACCAGTTAGCAGTTGGACATGGTGGTGCATGCCTGTAATCCCAGTACTTGGGAGGTTGAGACAGGAGGATTGCCGTTTGTGGCCAGCCTCAGCTACTTAGGGAGGCCCTTCACAACTTAGTGAGACCCTGTTTCAAAATAAAGAACAAAAAATAGGGCTGGAGGTATAGTGAAGAGGTAGTATGCCCCTGGGTTCAATTCCCAGTAGCAAAAATAAATAAATAATTAATAAATTAAAGAAAGAAATAGGAAAAAAAAGAAAATAAACCAGTTAGCAAGTGTTGCATTCCGCTGTCCACATTCTCTAGCCATTGCTCAGAGACTCTACAAGCCTTGGCAGAGCATACAGCTGTCACTCACTCTATTCTCTCCATTTAGCTCTCCCTTTTTCCTTAATTCAAAGAGTAAGTATACATTTAGTCCTTATTGCCAATCTGTAGACCAATATCTCTTCAGCCATATTAATTGTCTGCAATCTAGAAGATACTTCAGTAAAGGCCCATGAGCCTTGAACTTTACTTAGTGATAAATGTTTAGCTCTATATTTGTGCTTGAAAATCATTTTTTCCTGAATATATATATATATATATATATATATGTATGTATGTATATATATACATATATATACACATAAACGTTGGTTCATGTTTTCCCTTCAGTATCATAAGTGTGTGATTCCATTTGTTTTATAACATGTTACGTTGTTCTTACAAAGTTTGATAATAATAAAATACTCTTCCCTAAACCTCCAAAGAAATTTTTGTCATACAATTTCAGTATTTTTTCCTAGAATATGATGTGGCTTTTGTTCATTTCAGGTTAATATTTCAGTTCTCAGTTATGTACATGCTTTTTCAATATTTAGCTTTGTTTTTAACTTCAGGAAAGTTTCTTGAATGATCATTTTTAGAATTTGTTATGTACAAATATTTGGCTTTAATCTTCAGAGACTACTATTTTAAATATATTTGGTCTTATTTGCATATATGGGGCATTGTAATTTTCTTCCAAAATTATTATTATTTTTCATGCTTTTCATTTTTATTTAAGAAAGTAAGGTTGTCATTTTACCTCCTAACTTCCTTAAAATTGTGTTCATTTATTTTTGTATTACTTCTAGTTTTGTTTTCATTTGTTCAGTGATTTTTTTCTGTCTCTTTCAGAGTTTTTTTTTAGAAGAAAATGTGTATCAGTTAGTTTTATTTTTATTTATTTTATGGTTGTTTTTCTGTTGTGATTTCATTGTTTGTAGCAATGCTGTCGTGCTTTATACATTTTTTCTTTAGGATGTGACTGCAATATATTTTAAGACTCATTTTAACATTAAATTAATTTCCTTAAATCTTAGAAGAATTCTGGAAAATACAATCTTTCTTAACTTCCCCTTTTTATATTATTTTTATATAGTCCTCAGGAATTTGGTAGCTTAAATTCTGAAGTGCACCAGTCTTGCTGTCTCCTACCCTTTTATCTGGGCCTTCATCTTCCTTCCTTTTCTCACCTCTGCTGCTTAAATTTGATTCCACTACCATATTTCCCTTAGACTGGAGTCTCTACTGTAAGGGATGTCTAGCTGGTCACTTTTTTTTTTATTGTGATAATTGATGCATTGTAAGCAAACATCTTTGTTAAGTACAAGCTGATAACAGCATATGTGCACACATTTCTCATTTAACCCCTTCCCCAATTCCCACCCTGCTCCCTCACCCTTCCTCCTTCTCAAGTTCAGTTTAGACTTTGATATAATTGTGTAAGTACATCTTGCGCATTAGGTTCCCCACCCCCCAAGTTCATCCCCTTCGGTTAAGTCAACTTCTTTGCTTATCGAGGGTCACTTTTAAGATTCCATAGATTGTCATCTGCTTCAGCATCTTTAGATACTGCTGAAAGATCTTTATACTTATTTGTTACTGAGCAGTTGCAGTTGCTATGAATTCACATTGATTATTTTTGTGTTTTGTTCTGAAGTCTTCCAGAGATTTTTTTTTCTGATTTCCTCTACCTCTCCTGGCACAGAATATGATACCAAGAAAGTTTTGTGGCTATTGGTAGATTGACATCACCTGTATGTAAATTGTATTCATCTGCATATAATTTGGACTCCTAGTTATACTTTATTATGTATAATCATAAATACTGTCCATGAGGTTCGAATTTTTCTATTTGTCTGCTTTCCTTAATGTGAGAATATGGAAATACTCAAACTAAACAATATATAGGCCAAATCACCATCTTCTCAGAAGTTGATTCCCAAAATTATTGAGATTTTCATTAATTATTTGGTCATTAATTATTTGGTCAGCTGCGTTGGTGCTGTATATTAAAAATTTCCTGGAGGGGATTCCTTGACATTTCTTAGTCAACCTTTCTAGGATTTAGATTTGTGTAGGCCTCTAATTGCCTTTATTAAAACCACAATTTACTTGATGAACTTTGATTGATATAATTAAAAATATGATTATAGAGTTGGAAGAAAGAAGGGATTTAAGTAGATGTCAGAAGAAAACATTACAGCAACCTTTTTCCTATAATAAAAACTAGAACTCAAATTTGGAAAACAATAATAAGGATTTTATTGGCAAGACTTCTTTGATGATGAGTTGGAGTCCTAATATTCTTCATTTCCTCACTTGGAAATAGTTAAGAGGTACTTATTACATTTAGAGTTAATTATTTAAAGAACTGTATGTAAAAATAGTCTCAGCAGCTGTGAGAATAAATTCAAGTAGCACAACTTTTTTTGAGTGTGCAGTAGCTTATTCGCAAGTCTCAGATTCAGTGATTTTGAACTGTTCCAAGCTCCTGGTGGATTATTTTTTAAACAGTTTCTTTATTCCCTATTTGATATTTAACTAATATAACTTAAATGGATATAAAAATGTATCACAAAATATTTCATAGGAAGAAATACCTGCTATTAAACTTGAATAATGATTTAAATTAGAGATAATAAAACCTAAGTTAAAAAGCGCCACTGCATATGTTATTTCTACATGAAGTCCTCATGCTTTATAAATTGAGTCTTTCAGTAAATGAAAACCGAATTTGACCATTAGCATTTAAGAGGGAACCAAAAAACATCAACTTTTTTTTCCTGCTCCTATGTTCTGAACCACTTATGAGAAATAAGATAAAACAACCAGACAGATAGGGAGAAAATTCCTCATTTTATTACTGAGGATACTATATAGGGTTCTATAGACATGTTACGTTAATGAGCTACCTAATGGTAAGTCCCACATTCATACAGACTGACACGTTGCGTTTCTGTAGGGTTTTGGCTCTGCTCATGCAGAGAAGAGCAAAAGATAATGTATGTTTCCTGTGGATTAGCTGAATCCACAGGATGAGGAAGGTGAAGACATATGTGCCCAGATCATAACATTAAGCACCTGGGGCAGCCAACTTGCTCTACCTTGAGAAAGGAAAAGTAGATGAAACTCAAGAGCATTCCGCTAGCATTGCCTCAACCTCAACACAAGAAACATTGGGCATCACAATTTTACTTTGGACACATTACAATTTTGATTTTAAAACAAAATAGTATTATTCATACTGGTTCTAATAGTTTAATTATGAATTTGGATTTAATTTTTGGAGAAATTAAAATTGGAGAGCCAATCAGATGAATAGCTTAGTTTTTGCTTTGGGAAATATTTTTTTTTCTTTGAAAATGTGACAGAGAGTGTTTGAATAGATGTTCCTTCCTTCAATACTGTTTTTTGTTGCCAAGAATAGTATTCCAAAATTATTTCATTGACCTTGAGCCAACATTTAGCACTTGAAGAGGGAAACTAACACATATTTATTTTTATAAAGGTTTTGTTCTTTTTTCACAGAAAAGTATTTTATAAAATATAAGCTGATCCACAATTTTTCACCTTCACCCCTTGTTAACCTTTTCGGATTTTTAAAGCTCTGCAAGACTTCATCTCTTGTAGGGCCATAAAGAAACAATATGAGACAGATACCAGATCTCTTTATATATAAGTGGAAAAGTCACACACACACACACACACACACACACACACACACACACATTATCATTTACTAAAGGAGTTTTGAAAAAGACCTTCATAGCATCCTTATCTAGTTTCCAAAGACGCTTTCCATACTGCATTCTTCCCAACTGTACATTGCTGTGCTGAGTCAGAATGTAAAGATCTGTGGCACCGATACAGAGCTTGCCAGAAGCAGAGAAACCCACTGATTTATGCCACTGCTATTTGTGCACTGACAAATAGATGCTCCAATTAATCTCCTTGCACATTTGAAGCATGAATTATTTTCTAATCCTAAGAGTATTTGCTTTATCTAGGCTCAATCCCAAGAACTTGGATTACCATAGACTGAGACCCATTTCCATAAGGACATTGCCTTTCAGTCCCATGTGCGATTTGAACAAGATACTTAAGAATATCTTTGAAGAGGATATGGAAGGCACTAGTTATTATTACCTGGCGCAGCTTTCCACACTGGCTCAAAATTGAAGAAACTAAAAACTAGATGGAAAACGATTTTTATAACTGAATATCAAAGCATTAAACCAAAACCATCTTCTTGAATGTGCTTCCCTCTTTACACCTTCTACCTGGGTGTTGTCTGAGCAGTGCTCCTTTCATACTTCATTTTATCAAAAGGTAATTATTCTCTTATGTCTTACTGCCACATTTAGTAGTCTCTATGGATCATATTTTTTTTGTTTGTTTGTTTTTGCGGTACTGGGGATTGAACTCAGGGGCATTCTACCTCTGAGCTATACCCCCAGCCCTATTTTTTTTATTCTTTATTTTGAAACCGAGTCTCACTAAGTTGCAGAGTGCCTCACTAGGTAGCTGAGGCTGGCCGCGAACCCAGATCCTCCGGTCTCAGCCTCCCGAATGCTGGGATTACAAGCGTGCGCCACCATGCCCGGCTTCTATGGATCATATTTTTAAATTAATTAGAATACTAGTATATCTTAAAAAACAATCAAAAGTACAATTAAATGGAAATATCTGTCTCTGTTTATGTTTTTCTTCAACATTTCATAGAATAAATGATGACCCATGAGTGAAGTATTTGCAAGTTAACTTATCCAAACAATTATCAAGAAAATAATTTATCAACAGCTTCATGTGTCTCAGGCATTGTTTTATCTCCGGGGCTATAGATGTGAAGTGTCAAAAACCCCTGTCTCCCTGAGACTTCCCCTCTAGTGGGATAAAATATATAATATAAAAATTAATGAACAGTCTATAAATTACATTAAAAAGCATTGGGCATTTTACAGAAAAAAAAAAATAAGTGAAGGGAATAAGAACATCCAGAAGGTGATGCTTGGGCAAAGATTTAGGAAAGGAATCAGCAAACCTTATAATTAATTATCTTGGGGAAAACCATTTTAGGCAGAAAGAACAACAAATGGAAAGATGGGAACCTGCCTCACAGGTTCAGAGAATGGCAAATAAATGGTGTAGCTGTAGCAGACTGAATGAGGGTAAGGACACTGTGAAATGAGGGCAGAAGAGATCAAGTGCAGGGGAACAGCTGGTCATGCAGGGCCTGGCAGGTACACATAAACATCTGGCTCTTTATGCTGTGTGAGACTGAGATGGGGAGCATGGGTATCACTGAAGGGTTTTCCACAGATAAGTGACATGGTTTTACTTATGTTTTAAAAGAATCGCCCACTCTGGTGTACTGATGAGATATGATAGAAGGTCATGATAGGAAGAGAAGAGTGCAGCTCAAAGGTAATTTCAATGACAGTATTTTTCCACATATTAGTTATGAATAAGTAATTGGTATAGATGTTATGTTATTTGGAAAACAGGATTAATTTATTTAAGAAAAATTAGACTAAGGGAATTGAGATGAACAGATTATCTTGGAATTTCATTAGGAAAAAAGACCTGAAGAAAGAGGCAGGTACTGGAGTGATGTCACCACATCCTTAGAATCTGGTTGTCATCGGAAGCTGGAAGCAATAAAGAATAGCATCTCCCACAAAGGGGCCCAATGGACACCTTATTTCAGACTACTGTCTTCTAGGACAGTGATATAATAAGTTTTTGTTGTTTTCAGTCACCCAGTTGGTGGTGATTTCTTACAGCAACCACAGGAAAATAATGCATCACCCAAATAATAGGTGAATCTTCAGTTTTAAAATTCCAACACATGCCATCTATTGATATGTGGAACACGTAGTGTCTTAACACTTCAAATATCCCTACTTAGTGAACTATAAGGTCATTAATTTTGCTAGATGCACAAGGAGAGACAAAATTTGCTATAAAATAAGCTCAGGTTAGAGTATATTTTTTTTTAGCACATCAAATGAGGTCATACTTCAGAAAAGTTAAGTTTGCTCTCTTTGTGAATATATACATTACATATAATTTCTTATTTTAGCCACTTTAAAGTATACAGTTTAGAGATGTTTAAATACATTCACATTACTGTGCAACCATCACCACTACCCATCCTCAGAACCTAAATTTTTCAACCTCCCAAACTGAAGCTATATACCTACTAAACAGAAACCTCCTATTCTCCTCCCCCTGGGTTTCTTGAAACTCCAGTCTATTTTCTATCTTTACAAATTTAATATGATTTACACCCCATAATTATGGTTATTTGGTTATTATAGAACTAGATATACACTAGATATACACACATACTATAAGCAAAGAGTAAGCAAAGATTTATGCAGCAATTAAAGATATTTTAGCTCCCCAAATATTTTCAACTCAATTTTTCTATGGGACAGAACTCACTATCTAAGAGACTTTAACTCTTCAGTCCATACTCAACACCACTGTTGCTTATACAGTATAATCTGGCCATTAAAAGGTAAAGTATGTAATTTTAACATCAGAAGCCATTGTGGTATTTATAACAGCTATACTATTGGCTACATAGAAAAAGACTGAGAAAATGTGGTATATTTTTAGAATCCTTATGTGTAAAATCCCCTGAATATTTCAGTGTCAGTCTTCCCTTCCTCCACCTCTCAACATCACCTGGGATTTCTGTTTGCATATGTATGTATTAGCTTAGTGATGGCAAGGCTGCTGTGTACCAGCTAAACTTGACCTCCAGGATACTTCATAAAGAACCAAGAAGAAATATCAAAAAGTAGAATTAGGACTCAATGGTTTCGCCCCTTGTTTCTTGCTCTCAAGTTCACCTGTGACCTATATGTCAAGGTCCTGTTTTCACTAAGCCATTTATAGTGTGGCAAACAGAGCTTGGGGGAATTTCATATTTTTTTTTCTTTTTTGTTTGTTTTGTTTTGTTTTTTGTTTTTGTAGAGGGTCAAATTGTGAATGCGTGCATGTAAAAGGAAAGGGGTAGAGAATGAATATGACTTAGGATGTCAATGGGTAGATGACACGCAGATAAAAGTGTATCATTGCAAATCAAGATCTTCCACATTAAATTGGTTTAGAATTATGAGCTAAATTAGGACTTTTAATGTGTCTTTAGGATTGAAGAGTGGCTATGCATCTCTGAAGAGGTTTTATTTACCTGCTTCCCTAAATTTCCTTCCTGGCAGATCTAAACAGATACATCAGTCTTTCAAAGCTTTTAAAGAAGGTCAGCTTCTTCCAAACATATTAGCCAGGAGAAGATCCTGTTGGATTTTGTGTAAGGAAGGGAAGGATCCAACTAAGACAATAGGAAAATGAAAAGCAAACCTTTACAATGAGATCCCCCTATTCCTTGTAGAGTGCTGTTAAGACTCAGCACGCAGGATGTAATGACTGGTATGTTTGTTCTCTAGAGTCAGCAACACAGGATGTAGATATATTCTACAGCAGGTGCAGCCATTTGCTTTTTTTAAAAAAAATCTGTGAAACCCTTTATTTATATTATTTATAAGCTGATGTGATGCATGCATGTGAGATTACATTGGGCTGTTCCTTCAGTAAGAAAATAAATAACAGGTTTTCAGAATAATTAGTATTTCTTTATGTCAAGTGTTTTAAATGATTTTGTTGATTTAGACTACAAAATAAACACCAACTTTTTAAAAGAAGATGCTTCTATGCATTAATTCCTCCTTGATGTGGAAAGGAATAGGGAACAAGAGAATCATGAAGAGAACACCATTGTAGAAGTCAACATGACTGAGGTGGGAAAAGCTTTGAAATGACTGCAATGTTTTTTCGATGTGACTCAAATTACCAGAGAGAAAAGGAATTGTTAGTGCATTATTGCCTGCATCATGACCCATTTATGGTGCCCTCTGCTCTCATCCTGGGCAGGCAGAATTAGATGGTGTTTGTTCTTCCAGCCACATGGTACTTGCGAATGTCATAAACATTACACAGATACTAAGCCTTCCATCCCTTTTCATTGCTTTTCTTTCTGTTTTTTTTTTTTTTCAAAAAATGAAATGCTAAGTTCTGTCATCTGGGGGTAGTTATAATAATAACAGCTGTTGAAATTACCAACAGCAGGGACAGAGCTGAATCAAGGAAAATGTGACCCAAGTACATGACTTTAGACTCCAGTTGTGACAGCTAATGCAATCACTGCCGGAGGAAAATGAGTCCCTGGACTAAACTCACCCTGCTCTGTAATCTGATTAAAAAGCGTCTGGTGGAAGGAAAAGGCAACATTTGTGGCCATGCTTGGTTGTCCCATGTACATTTGATAATTGAGAATTGATAATGACCCTTCAGATGCTACACAGAGATCTCACATACACTTTAAAATGTATCACTTGTTGATAATGGGCTATTAGAACTTAGGCTCTTATGGGGGAAATAAAGGCCAGGGATGCAGAATGGAAAAATTAAAAAAAATTTCCATGACTGAAAACTGCTTTTCAGAAAGTACATGAATATTCAATAGATGCCACCACTATATCCCATTTCATAACTCATCAAGATTGCATACTTTTGCATTTTTTACACCAGTACAACCTGAGCACTCCCCATGCATTACACCATGATTAGTAGACAGGCTCTTGGCTCTTGGGGAGAGATGTTTTGTGATGCTCTACAGGGAGTAGACCTTGAGTTAAGAAATGTCAAAAAGGCCATTTGAAACTATCAGAAAAGTACACATTTGAAAATAGTTACATGAATCATTTTGTAGGGTCTTTTTCTTTTCTACTGATAGCATTGCTGTGCTATGGAGAAGCTGATTTGCTAATTAGTATACTGATAATTGCTTTTGAAATCTTAATTTTATAAGGAAATGGGCACTTTTCCATTTAAGTCTAAATACTTCCTCAACTGTTACTTCATTACAGAAATCCTGCTATTATAGACAAGAGATTTTTTAATTTAGTGAGTGGTTCTGGATGGAAAATAACCAGATGTATCTATAAAGAAGCCAGCATGGCTTTACTGTGAGATCTGTGATCTTATTCAGAAGTAAATTAATTTTTTCAGGAATTATTTTTTAGCCAAAATTGAATCATTGGATAAAACAAATGGATTTCTGAATTGACTGCTCTGAAGACCAATATACATTTGGTTGACAAAACCCGAGATGTTGCTGTTCAATATTCAGAAATACTTGTTGATAGACTGTTATATGCCTGGTCTGCTTAGAGGATAAGTCAAGAATAATAAATGATACAGTCTTCATACTGCTATTTCTGCTGTCTTTTAACACACAAAAAAAATGGATTTAGAATCTAAATTCTTGTGAAATCTTTCCTTATGGAAGGTACATACATATGTATTTCAGTTACTGAACATACAGGCATTGAGAAGTATTCTTTGTTTCTTCAGCAGCAAAGTGTGGTAGAGACAAGGTGATTGCAATGGCCCCTGGCCTCAGGAAGCTTATTTCTTATAGAAAGATTCTACCATGAGTACAATGCAAGGTGGTTCAGAAAATAAGGGAATGGACTTAAAATGGCAAATAATAAGTCATTTATTAAAATATGCATATGGGGAGAAGATAAAAGGTACACTTATCCTTCACATTCTCACTCATCTGTTACTTACTCTGGGGATTAAACCCAGAGACCTTCTACTTCCAAACTATACCTCCAGCCTTTTTTTTTTACTTTTTATTTTGAAACAGAGTCTTGCTAATTTGCTGAGGCTGTCCTCAAACCTACTGTCTTCCTATTTCAGCCTCTCAAGAGCTGAGATTACAGGTAGGTACCATCGCATTAGGTTTATTCCAATCTCTTGACATGTAATTTTAAGTGTTATTTTATACTTAGATCTTACCTATGACCTTGCTAAAGAATTGTCTTGTAATAGGGTAGGAGAAGTCTCTTAGGTTTAGAAAAGGCTGGTGTTTCAGATATAAGACATAGCTTGAAAATGTTGCTCTTAAAGAGCATTGATTATTACATATATTACAAAGCTACCATAGTGCCTGTCCAGTAAAATGTTATGTACTTGTTTCCTGAAGATATAAATTTAGTTTTCAAACTGAAAGATTTATGATGTTTTGCTGTTATAGTAGCTAGTTCCTTTGTCAATGGTAGGTTTCATAATCATCCCTTGCTATGCCTGGAGGATTGGTTCCAGAACCCCCTGCAGATACCAAAATCCTTGGATGCTCAACTCCCCTGTATAAAATTGTATTGTATTTGCACATAGTCTATACATATTCTCCTACATATTTTAAATCATCTCTATATTACTTATATTAAAAAAACAATGCAAATGCTATGTTTATCTTTACATGTTTATGTCAGATGCAACTAAAAAATTTTGGGGTCCATGTTTTGTTTATTCAATAGATATGGAACCTATGAATATGGAGGGCTCACTGTGAAAAGAAAAGTAGAGGCTGTATTACTTGGAAATTCCTAAGTTCATTTCCACCAAAGGGCCTATACTCTAGCTCTAACCATAGATTCCCAAACTTACTGGCTTACTGCTGCTTTTCAAAAATTTAAAAAAAAAAATTAGCACTTTCCTGGGTACGTCTGTTACTCCCTTATTGCAGCAGGCCAGCTGCTGCCTCAGTTTCCTTTTCTGCCGATCAACTGGGAGCTGAAAATAAGAAAGAGGAAAAAAGGGGGGGGGGGAGAAACACGGCGCCACACCACACACGCACACACACACACACCTTGCAAGGGGAACAAATGTTCAACTTTATTGAGCAACCTTTGTGACATAAATACTGAGGGCCAACCTTGA